>CAMOHE010049031.1:22633-68666 GCA_946598075.1 Artocarpus hirsutus | reverse complement strand
TTTCTTATCTTCCATTAGGGCCCAAGTGTTCGTACCATTGCGCAATTTCATTAGGGTCTACGTAACACCGTGACCATATTTTATCTTTTAAACTCCCCTTGCTTCGGGAGTCAGTACGACACTTTTCTTAACTTTTGGTGACATTTACCAATCCATTTAATATGGTTGTCATACCAGGCATGAAATGATATTCATATGTTATCCATAAATCATAAGTTCGTATGCATTGTAGAGTACCTACAAGTACATACTTCATAAACATCAATGTTTTCATATCGTATACACAAGTATACCATATATTGCACATAACAATACATAACATGATATACACTCAGGTATTTTATTCGTATACACAAGTACACCATATTTTGCATGTAACAATACATAACATGATATACACTCAGGTATTCTAATCGTGTACACACATGTACCGTATCTATATCTCTAGGCACTCATTTCATAGCAACAAACGAGTTCACATTGGAATTTATACCCTAATATGCATATTCTCGCATTCTACACCTACCATCTCATGCTGTAGGTGGGAAAGGTACTTACTTGTTTTTGCGTACTGCAAAATCAACTTTGTTCTTCGGTCTCCTAGACTCCTAGGATCCTGTTGGCCAATTATAAAATTATTAGCCAATTTTTAATACGTTTCATCACAAAACGTTCATTACGTAATTGTCCGAGTTGTACAACTATACACAGCTCTATAAATACTAATTTTCTTATTTACGTCGAATTCTACCCTATCATCACTTACGAAAAGTGAAAATCTTCCTAATCGCTTTCTTTTCTTACTTAAGGCCCTTCTAGAGCCTTTCGGGTTATTAGGGCAAAAATGACGATTTTGCCCTCCGTGGCCCTACTGACCTATTTAAGCTCGATTCCGTTCTTTTAAATAAATACAGCCACACATTAATTTCAAAATAATGTCCTAGTGGCTCAAAACCCTTTATTTCACACTTAAGCCCCATTTTCATAAAACTTCACGGTTTAGCCCCTAAACCTAAAATTGTGACAATTTTGCCCTCGGGGCTAAAATTTTCTCTTTACACTAAAAATTCCTATTTTTCATAAGAAACATTTTTGCTTGAAGTACCATACCTCAAATAATTTTGAAAAATGACGTTTTTGCCATTTTACCATATTTTCACTTTTAACAATTTCTTGAAAATTTGAAAACTCACAAACGGTTGAGTTTTTCAACGAACCGTCCGCGATACCTTAACAGTTTCATCGAGATCTACAACTTTTGTGTTTTAACTTTTCCCAAAATGTCACTATACAGGGGTGTTTTTGGCTGTTTTTCATTTCTGTCGAGAAAGAAAGTTTTCTTTCATTTTAGTCCCTTGGACGTTTTTGTCAAATCCCTTTTCAAAACTTCAAATCTGCCCCTGCAGAGTCTATTTCATGGCTTACTCAGGTCATTTTCGTGCTCAAACCTCATTTTTGCACAATTTAACCCTAAAATTACAAAAAAATAGTTTTATGCAAAAATTACGATTTTGCACCTTAAATCAAAATTTCATCATCTAAACAGGTCCTTCATCATATACACATGTAATTCCATCTACCATAAGCTTAAGAACTCACATGGATTTGAGAAAACAAAAATCCAAACAAAAATTCAAAACTTTGAAAACCAAAACTTACTAAAATAACCTCTTTTTGATTTCTAGCCTTGAAATCCCTTTTGATCTACCTCTAAGCCTCCTTTTCATGCAAAAATGACATGGGTTAGCATCTCCCCTTCAACCCATGAAAAACCCCTTGAAAACTCAATAAAAAGTTTGGAATTTTACCTTAAATCTTGTAAAAATCCTTGGGGTTTGCTTCTAAAATTGTTTTGGGGCTATTTTCTACAATTTTTAAGGTTGAGAAATTTTCTTGAAGCCTTCAACTATGGCTGCCGTGGGTTTCTTGGAGAGGAAGAGTGCAAATTTTGTGATAACATGCATTAAATGCAAGCTTATCACATTTGGTGACTCATGGTAGCCTTTATGGTTACCCCTAGGTGTCTTCTTGCTATTGGGCCACATTTCAAGCTTTGGTGGCCCAATCAAATTCAATTGGGTGTCCACTTTGTTGGGCCCAAAATTCACACAGTGTAATTTTTCGTCACGTAGTATTTTTCTTATACTGCCGTGGTCAAATCAGTGTATTTTCTATCCTTAGACTGTATAAAAATATTTAACTTACTTTTTGTTCACTTTTGGAGGCCAATCATAACATTTTTTGTATCTGCGTTTTCACTTAGCAGTATTCTGATACTGCTCTGGCCTCTTTTCTATCCCAGATTAGGGTTCGGACAACCTCTGTGTCCTAATTGCATTCTAGTCGTTCATTCGTTTATACCACAATTTTACAATTAATTGTGATATAAAATTTATTTTATGGATATTATTTACAGATTTCTGAGTAATTCAACTCATAAAATCTGTATTTTACCATATCCAACATTTCATCATATTTCTCATAAAATATGCAATCAATGCCGTTTATTCGTACTTTATCGTAATTTGTACAAAAATTACAACTTTTACAAAAATCACATTTTTAAAGTTAATTCATTAATTAAACCCAATAAAATATTAGGTTTTGTTAATGACATTTTCTCGGTCATTACACAACTAAAGTGATTCTCCCTATAAACGGGTTTTCTCGAATGTTCTTCGAGATGTCATCCAATGCTGGTGTTTTGCTCGTTGCTTTTGAAACCTTCTGGTCAATCTTCTCCTCCATGAGCTTAGTGTTTTGTTCGAGCATCTCTTTCATCATCTACTGAATTGACTCTAGAGTTAACTGTAACACTCGAGAATTTCTAATGCATTAAAAATGCATTAAGTTAAGGATTATAGTAAGACAAAAAATATAGTTTAACAAAAAATAGTGTATAATAACATTAAAAATTATGCAGTATTAAAATAATACAGTGTGAGAAAGTACACTTATAAAGTTATGCAATATAAAAATTACACTGTAAAAGTAATACAGTGTAGGAGTTAGATTGTTTAAGGATAAGCAGTATAGAAATTAGACTATTTAATTTGAAGTAGTATAGGAATAATATTGTTTGGAGAATAAGGATGAATAAGAAATGCTGTAGCAGTATGGAAAACATACCAGCAGTATAAGAAAAATACTGTCAGTATAAATTTAGACAGAACAAAGTTAGATAATATTAGAATTATATTATGTAATGGATGAAAATAAGTATAGGAAGTTATGGGACCTCATGAATTGTATGAAAAAGAATACCGACAGTATAGAAAAATACTGTCAGTATAAACTTGGATTGCGTAAAAAGTTTAGTAGGACACTTTGAAAGTTTTGATTGGGCCACCCCACCCACTAATGTGGCCTAATTACATTTGGCCACCTAAAGTAACCTAATTGATTAACAAGGTGATGACTTATCACCTTTTTATTTAAAAAAAAAACAAGAAAAAAAGTTGAATTAGCTCATTATATAAGAGACCAAATAATGGTCTCCACGGTGGGGGGAAAAAAAAGGGAGCCTCAAAAGGAAAGGAAAGAAGGAAAGAAAGAAAGGAAGAAAAAAAAAAGTCTCCATTTCTTCCTCCCAAAACCACCACCCCAAAGTAATCCTTCTCAAAAATTTTAATGATTTCCAAGCCTCCAAATCAAGCTTAAGGCAAGCCCTAATGTTTTGGTGCAAAGTTTTGCAAACTTTGAAGGTAAATTTCTAAACTTTTTCTAAGGATTTTAGTGATTTTTATTCAAGATTTTGGATGGGCCTTGATTGATTTTTGTCATGGTTTTGAGGAAAAGACATGACAACATTTTGAGCTTAGCAAAGGCAGGACAAAAAGGTTGGTAAAGTTTAGGTAAATTTCTAAACTTTTTATTTGAAATTTACATACATTTCATGTGTTTGATAAAATGATTTTGGTCTATGGAATGTAAATGGATAATATGGGATGATTGTTTTATGTTATATGTTGATGGTGATGATGATGGAAAGAAGAAAGTAATGGTTTTTGTGAAATTTCAAAAGGGACTAAATTGGAAAGAAAGAGGTATTCTCGATAGATTTAAATATTAGTCAAAAAGTCCCCCTAAACGTTGAAATTTTAAAAAAGTTACAACATAAAAGTTGTAGAACTCGTCGAAACTGTTAGGACTTAACAGTTTTCTAAAATTCTGCTTAATTGATAAGTTATGAATTTTACGAAATTTTAGGCACAAAATTTCAAGAAATGAAAACGTTATGAAAAGTTTAGAATTCGACCATGGTGCTTTTGTAAGTTTTATTCCTTGTGAGAAACTGAGCATTTTGGTATAAAGATATCGTTTTTGATTTTAGAGGCAAAAATGTAAATATTTTTGTGTTTTGGGTCAAAACTATAAAATTGTGTGAAAACTGTGTTTTCACTAAAGAACGTTGGTTTCCTACACTGCTGTAGGCAGTAAGTATCATAGATGCTAAGTTTTTAAGAAATTAAAGTTTAGTAAGGAAATAATGAAAGAAAAAGAGATTAAGGACAAAATGGTCATTTTATTAAAAATGGCCAAAATGGACCCAAAACACTGACGTTGGAAAACGTTCCTTCACGGGAATTTTTTCTAACATGCAAGAAATGGAACATTAAAGTTAAGCAATGGGTTTTATAGAGTTAAGAAATTGGCGAAAAACCCGCCAAAGGTAAAATCGTCATTATCAAGGAAACGGCTAGAACGGAATTGAACACTCCGATTTAGCATAACGTTCTTAGACGAAAAATGTTTCGTAATACATTAAGTATCGAAACCGCTGTGAGATGGGAAGTTTAACTAAGGGTCGTTTAAGAACAAAAGAGTGATAACCCGATAGGTTACGAAGTTAAGTAAAAAGTATGGTAACCTAGTAGGTTACGAAGTTAAAAGCAATGAGTTACTTGGTAAAAAGAATGGTAGACCGATAATATACCGAGTTATGAAAAGAAGGAATGAATGTTTAAGGTTTAAGTTAAGTTATTAATCAAGTGGGTTGATAATAAAGAAAGTTAACTAATAAGTCGGCTGTCATTTGATCAGAACACTGAAGCCGACTAATGGAAGAAAAAGGAATGAGACAAGAACGGAATAGAGAATGTTACAGCTAAGCCCGGGTAAGTTTCAAACCTCACCTACAGCATGAAGTAAATGGTTTTTAAATATTTATATATATGTTTGCAAATGTGTTTGCAATGGTTATACAAGTTGTTTTTAAAAGTATGTTTGCATTTGTTATGCAAAAAGTTTTACAGTTTTAATCAAGATTTGCAATGTACTTACAACTATTATGTTTAAAGCATGATTGCATTTGATGTGCACAAAGTTTTAAAAGATCAAGTAAAGGTTTGCAATGTATTTGCAATTATTTTTTTTAAAGTATGATAGCATTTTGTTAATGTACAAAGTTTTACAGTTTAAGTTATAAGTTTGTTGATTGCGTTTGTTATGCAATAAATTTTAAAGAGAACAATTATGATTTGCAAATATGTTTGCATATAATGTGATTGCATTTGATATTCTCACTAAATTTAAAAAGAAAGTAAAAGTAAAGATAATAAAAAGAAAGTGTCATACCATATTATTTGTTATGAGGTACTAGTGAAGTTAAAGTTGTGGCCTTCTAGATATGAGGTAAACAAGTAAAGTTAAAGTTTGACCTCCTAGATGTGAGGTATATGACCTCGGTGATCGATGGTCTCAAGTCTTCTACAAAGGAAGCATCATGTTTATAATCTCATGATCAATGATGTTGGTACGAATACTAAAATAAGATAACGAAAGATAAGGAATAAGGATAGAAAGTTAAAGTAAGATAAGAAAAGTTAAGGAACAAGGATAAAAACTTAAAGTAAGAAAAGAATGTTCATAAGACATTCATAATCGAAAGTTCATAATTGAGCATAATGGGATCATGCATTTTGACTTTGCTGGTATTCCTTGTTATGAAATCTTATATGTTATGTTTATGAAAAACATTTTGGATAATGTTTATGATAAAAGTTTATAAAAAATATTTTTATATTTTCAAGAAAAAGTTTATGAAGAACGTTTATAAAAATGTTTTAAAAATGTTTAATGAAAAATGTTTTAAGCAAAAGGTTTTCATGAGAAAAGTTTTAAAGCATGTTTAAAATGATTTGTGAGAATATGTTTGAACTTACTAAGTGAAAGCTCAAAAAAAATTTTTTTTCATGCTGTAGGTAGTTTTATGGGTGACCAGTAGGATCCGTTAGAAGAACTGGATGCTACGGAGGGCAGATGCGAAGATTTAGGTATGGATACCACCACAGTAAGTTTTCGTTGTATAAAGAAAATATTTTCCTACTATTTGATACAATGTTTTCAAAGTTCAAAAAGGTCAAAGTTTTGATAAAGTCAAAGTATTAAGAAATGTTTTCAAAGATTTAAGATACAGTTTATGAAATGTTTTATATAATTATAAAGTTAAGTTTTAAGCTATGTTTTAGTAAATATTTCTTATTAAGTATGTTTTTCAAGAATATTTAAAGAAAAAAATTTAATTCAGTATTTTTCTTACTAAATAAGTAAAATTACTGTTTAAGAATGATGTTTAAGAAAGTAAAATGACTGCCCAAAAAGGCAGGTCGTCACATTAACAGAGTCTGTGTTGGCATATCTTCGAATTGAATGGTCGGTTTGACAGTCCCTTCGATTTCATCTGCTACATCATTTTGTCGGCTCGATTCTGCAAGAACGTTCGCTGTCGTCATAGCCATTGCTATAGCAGGGGTTGCTGCGACTGTCAAAACTGTTGTTGTGGTTGTTGTTGGGGTAGTTGCTGGTGCTGGAGTCGAGGGTGTGTACAATGACTACATCCTACCAATCAGGCTGTAGGAGGATTGCTGTCTACCTTACTATGGCTTTTGGAACTGCCATTATGTCGCCGTTGATATTGGGTATGTCGAATACCCATAGTACTGGTGATAATAAGACAATGAGGCCATCTGTGAGTTCTAATAGCTAATTTGGCTGCTCAAAGCCGAATTCTTACTACTGAGTTGCTCCAATTTTCTGTCGCATTCTTGAGAACTAGTTGCATGCTCCTAGAGCATTTTCTTTGAAGCTTCCACTTCTACCGTAAGGGCTTCCATCTATAGGTTGACTTGGGGAGTTATTGCATTCTCTTCAATTAGAGTTTTAGGAACGCGTTGGTTGTAGTGTTGTTAGCCATTTGCGATTGAGCTAGAGTCCTAGAGTTAATGATTTGAAGGCCCCACGGTGGGCGCCAAACTGTAGACGATTTATCTACAAACAAATATAGAAATGTTAATTCGGATTGTATCTGTTTTATTTAAGAAACTTGGACCTTTAAATTACCGTTAATTGGACTTATTAGCTCTTAAATAAAGTTGTAAGATCAAACTGCAATGGAAAGAATAAACTAATACTGTAAAAATAAAAATACCACACATAAAATTTATAGTGGTTTATTTTATTAAAAGAGTTATGTCCACTGTACTTCATTATAATACGATTTCTAAGTATAGATTACAAGAGAGCATAAAGAAAAGATGAGAATTCAATTCGGCAGAGTTTGTGTATGCTTTTCTATATCCCTCACAATAAAGAAGCTATCCCTTTATATAGAGTAGGGATGAGCTACCACCTCCAACTGTTTGACGAAGTGGAGTGATGCATTATGGGTAACCGCAATAGTGGGACACGTGACGACCTGTAATATGCTGCAAGAATGTGCTTTTCCCACGTTCTGGTTCATGATCAGACGTGTAAGTAATCACCAGTTTATGCTAATAACTGTCAACTCGTGGCGATCAATCAGGTTGGACACTTAGAGAGGAGCCTGATTTACTTTCAACAACCGATGCAATATGAATACAAGCAAGATCGAGCCGATCAAATGAAACGAATTTGATTCGCACTTCTCACGTCAATTGACTCACTTCTATCTATTCGACCCATTTTACCACTATAGGTCGTCTGGGTCTATAGGCCATTTGAACCTGACCAAATTATACTCCAACAATTTTTGATTTTAAAAACTACGAATATATTCTTTAAATTTGAAAAACTTCTGTCAATTTTATTCCTCATAAACATTTTGGTAAGAAATAACATAGAGATAAGATAAAAAAAATCTTTAGTTAGATCGAATTTGTTTCCTAAATTTATTTTCATCATGATAAAAGCTAAAAACTATTTACACCTTTAAAATTTTATAACAGTTAACATCTTTTTTAAGTTTAGAGGTCATTCTTGTTTCGTCTAATTTTTTTAGAATGAAATTAAAATAAACTTTTTTAAATTCAAAAGACATTTTGTACATAAAAAAAGCATAAAGACAAACACGTATTTGCGTGGGTAGTAGGGAAAATAATTCTAATATTTTACTTTTATTTTCTCCATTATTGTCCTTTGATATGACTAATATGCAACTATACCAAACTTTTGTGACGTCCACCTATATATATTTTCTCAATTGATTTTAATTAACTAATAGAAGAATGCACTTTTTTTTTTTAGAAATTAAATGTTATAAAAGAGTGCTTGAACGCAAAAGGCTTATCACCTAAATCTACGTGATTTCATTATCTTGCCGACGTGGCAGAATTTTCATGAAAAAAAAGCACTAAAAGGCATTAAAGAAGTTGGTGCGGGACGCAAAGCCAAAACGCGTGAATACAGTGGAGCGCGTGACAATAACCGTCATATTATCGCGATAAAAACTGAAGGCGGTTTCTCAAAATCTCGTTCGTCGGTTTTTGTCATTATAAAGCACAACGTGCGCACCATGCGCTCCTTGTCCCGTGTGCTGTACACGCACTTCCTCAGGGAGTGGGGAAGCATTCCCAAGAGGCATTCAACAAGGTACGTACATCTCTAGCTAAGTTCCCGAGTTCGGTGGGCCCACACTTGATGGATATATCTTTCTTAATTTTTCCTTCAAAACTTTTGTTTTTCTTTTCTTCTGTTTTCCTCA
Organism: Artocarpus hirsutus; assembly: GCA_946598075.1. Taxonomy (NCBI): domain Eukaryota; kingdom Viridiplantae; phylum Streptophyta; class Magnoliopsida; order Rosales; family Moraceae; genus Artocarpus; species Artocarpus hirsutus. Next base: position 59,704 of record CAMOHE010049031.1, on the reverse strand, counting down.
GCTTTTGTCCTCACTAAGAAAAGTTCCAGAACCCCACGACAACAACAGGTGGCTGTGGTTTCATCCATGCAAGTTTTGGAGGATTTTAAACCGTTTTGAATTATAAGTTGTCAGACAACTATCGTTTTTTTTTTTGGGAGAATTTTAAAACAATATTAGATTAAACTTTAATGGTATCAGGTTAATAAGGTCAAACTCTAACTTGAATACCATAATATATAAAAATTTTATATTATAATACAAAAATTTTATAACGCTTACGATTTAAACTTATGAATTTATATTTATTTTTTAACCATAAAGTTAATGTTAGCTATGGCTTTTAAAGAAAACAATTTATATACTTATTTTAAGAATATATACATCGAGACAAAGGTTAGGTGAGCAATGTTTCCCATTTTTGACATACTATAAGTCCGCATAGCTCACCTAGGAGGAGGTTAGGCAAGCAAAATTTTCCCAAACTCGACCCGAATTTTGTTAATAGTCTAGTGTCCCTACGTTATTAGGGACTAGTCAGCGGCTTGCATTTTTATGGAGAACGATGTCATTCTTAGTTGAATAATCTATATCTAAATATAGAGCCATTTTAATATAATATTATGATCACATTATTGTTGTTATTTTTTAAAAATCTTTTAGGGTTATGCATTTGACGAAATGATGAAGACTTTAGAGCCTATTTGTTATGAGGGTAACGCATAATGTAACAGAGGGGTGAGGCGATAATTAGTTGGAGGATTCTGGTACTTATAATTGTTTGGATTGACATGGATAATGAATCGGGCAAGGGATTTCCAATCAAGTACTTCAATTTAATCTTTCAAAATACAAAGATATTAGTGGAGTGAACCCATACCAAAAGACAATAAAAAAAGTCATTTCCTCTCTTTATATTTTCCTTTACCTAAATTATAGGCCTTTTTTTAATGTGTACACCTTTCTTCTTTTTTTTTTGTTTTTTTCAATGACTTCTTTTCCTTTTATCAAACATAGCCTAATAGTGTATTTAATGGCAGAAAGATAGAGGGACAAGGGAGGAAAGAGCGGGTTGTATGAAGATGCCTAATTTCTTATTTGGTTAGAGGAATTCATTACATTCAAGTTAAAAAGACTATTTTATCTTTACAAAATGAACAAATAGTAAAATGTATAATATATTAATAAGGAATTTTTTATAATTGGAATTAGGTTTGTACCATATACTATAAATTTTTAACGTGACTACTTACAAATTAAGTCGTTAAATTTTTAATCCAACAGTTGAAATAATAGTTCTTACCATAAAAAATTGACAACTCATAGCGTAAAATTCCTTAATTTCAACCATTCCCCTTTGAAAAATTATTACACTCATCACTATACTCATCTCCATCCAAATTCACATCCCAAATTCCCAATCTCTTCAGTTCTCTTCGTCTTTTGTATTGTTCGGCCCATAAAGCAAAAGAAGCCTTTGCTCTCTAAATTTCAACTAATTTAATACTCCAAGTGGGTTTTCACTAGATTCTACCACCACACGTCATTCCTTTGGTGCACCTTCCCGGTTATATAATAATAATAATAATAATAATTTTGAATAAATAATTAAAAAAAAACAAAAAGAAACAACGCACTTAGATTGTTTTGATGTACTTTAATCTAAGAAATCCCTCAGACAATTCAGAAATGAAAAAAAAAATGTCCCATTTGTTTTTGTTTTTAAAATTTTTAAAAATATTTTTGTATGTTTTTTAAAGCAAAAATTTTAAAAACATTTTCAGCATAATTCTAAAAAATTATTATTTTTTAAAACAAAAATATTTTCATTTATTTTAAAAACAATACCAAACAGACAACATTTCTTACTTCTATTTGCATTTTTGGTTTAGACCACAATACTATTCTAGGTAGCAAACTCTTTTTTTAAAGTGAATAAACTCCTATGGACGTCGATTGAAGATAAAAAAGAACAAATGAATTGACGTTTTATTTTATTTTCAAAATTCAATCAGAACACAAATCTATAATTTAAATCACTGGACCCATCTTGCTTTTCTTAATAAAAGCTAGAAAGTTGAAACGATTGATTATGATACTATAGACAACAAACCTTACACTATGACGTGTAAACTCAATAAATATACACTTTTTTTTTTTTTTTTACAACTTCATCAAAGTATAGAGCTCATCATGTTTATAAGTTACATAAATGCAAAGGAATTTAACGAGATCTTATGTTTTATTTCACAGAACTTGTTTTGGGCATGAATAATAATTAAGATTTTTAATTTATCATTTTTTACGTTAAATAATGATAAATAGCAGCACATCTGGATAATGAATTAAAGCATCAGTTTGAAATGTAATTAGTTAGAACTAATCAATTCTAAGTACCTAGAATTGATTAGTTCTAACTAATTACATTTCAAACTGATGCTTTAATTCATTATCCAGATGTGCTGCACATTTCAAACTGATGCTTTAATTCATTATCCAGATGTGCTGCAGCGGAAATTACAACTTATTTATCATTTTTTACATTAAATAATGATAAATAAGTTGTAATTTCCGCTACAGCACATCTGGTTAATGAATTAAAGCATCAGTTTGAAATGTAATTAGTTGGAACTAATCAATTATAAATAACTACGGTATAAAGCCCACAGCAACTACAATAAAAAACAAGATGTTGATATTGTAAAGCTTTCACATGCTACAGTTCTTAAACTTAAAACTTTAGTTCTAGCCAATTTGCTAAACGACCTAAAAATTGAGTCAAAATTATTTATTGATAATTTATTTGTAAAATTTACGTTTTATTAAAAATTATTACTTATTTGTCACGTTGCACAAAAACTTCAGCAGATAATTTATGATCACCATTATTTTCCATTGAAATTGTTTAAAGGAAATTATTATTTATTTGTCACGTTGCACAAAAACTTCGGTAGATGATTTATGATCACCATTATTTTGCTTTCAAATTGTTTAAATGACTATGAAAATATCGCGACTGGAAAACCGATGTGTGCTTTTATTATCTCCAGATATTAAACGTAGCATACAAACTTTTTTTTTTTTTTTGAATTGTTGAGAAATAGGAGTCTTGAAATATATTTTCTATAGGTGGTGGGCAAATATTATTTCCCTAATATAAGGTAAAACGTAGGCGTTTGATGAGGATTAAGACATCAACGTCGATGTAGTTGTCAATATTTAATGTAGAATGCGACGTTGATCAAATATCAAAGTCAATAAATATATACTCCGGGAACACAATAATATTTGGTGAAAAATAGTGATTTTTTTTTTCAATAAACTTTTAAAAAATATTAAATAATTAATATTGTTTAGTTATTCTAGTTGAAAAAGAAAAATTAGATACTTGGACATGAAACGTGTTAGGTGGGAAATTTGGAAATACCAGCTTGGACTAATAATTCAGTTCCGACTAATATTGGAGTTTTACAAGTGAAAAAAAAAAATAGTTCTTCTTTTTCTTAAAAAAAAAAAAAGACCAGCTCCAACTTACGTTTACCCACTCAACATTGACGCAGGAAACATCTACAATACATTGCTTGTAATTTTGATGATATTTTACATAAACATAACTGGCAAGTTACAATAACATATACCATCAAGGTGGTAGCCTGATGGTATATCGAAGTTCTTGCCAAGTGGTATGGTAGATAGGATCTGTGAGGTATCAAGTTTAGGTTCCACGAAATGCACTTGAGGCTATTTTTAGGCTATCGATTTAATGTTATCTTTTGATGGAACTAAAATGACGTGTTTTCTTAGTCAATATAAGAAACTATGATACAATACAAACATCGTTTGATGTTTAATGTATAGAGCCATATAGTTATGTGCTATTGGGCCAGAGGATAGAGATGGAAAATCGTCCATCCTCATAATTTTTTGTCTGTCTGGGATATCTGTTTTAACTTATCAGTTCTAATATTTAATTGTAAACTGTATAAATCTCTCAATAGCTCCAATGTAAAGCCCTCACATACTAAAGTTTTTATACTTAAAACGTATGTTCTAAGTCTAACCGATTCCCTAGACTATTTACAAACTATTGATGATTAATACCAAAAGCAGTTTTTAAAAGATTATATAGATTAAAGTTGAATCTTATAGATTTCTTTTTTTTTTATTTAACAAAATGTTGATTTTATTTTATCATTTTTAATATAATTTTTTAACGTTAATCAATATTGTCATCATTTCTTTATTTTTCATTAATATTACATTGTTGTGAATAATAGGAAGAAGAATATCACTACTTATGAGTGTTGTAAGTAATTTTTAATCCAAGTTTTCATGTTAGAGTGGGTGGAAATCGCAATAATATTAGGATAGACGTCTTTAAAGTATGTAATGTTTTGTAAAGGACATATTAATGAATAAAGAAAATGATTTTTTATCATATTTATGTGCATATATTATGAATACTTTATGAATATTATAATTCCACAAATATCTATGTGACATTAAATATTATAAGTAAGTGTTATATACAAGTAGATAATATTTAAGGATGATAATTAAACTAGTCAGTAATATATAGTTAATTATTCAATTAGAATGTGGAATCTTTTAATTAAGCATTGCTAGTGTAAATCATTTTCATTTAAAATGGAATGGTCTTATCCGAAAGACCGGAACATGATATATATGAACAACTACATAATTTTCATTAAAATATAGCAAGTTGTAATCATATTGAGTAATGATCATATATAAGATAACATTAATCTTGAGTTATTAGCATACTCCTATTTATAGAATTATGTCTTTTGATTTACTTAGTATAGATTCGAGAATTTAATCCTATCTCTTATATTTTGAAGGCATAATGAAAGAAGTAGCTGAGAATATTAATATTACAAAATAGAATCCATTCTTTCTCTAACGAGAAGCAGACAAGTAATTCTCTTAAGTGTTGATTTGGGTCTTGAATAATATGAACGCTCAATTCGTTTTTAAGTTCATGCATTTATTATTCATTAGAGAATCAATGACACTCAAGGATAAATATGTAATTAGAGAGGTTATTGGATTTTATCTAACTCTAATTATGAATTATTTATAAAGGATTAACTCATATGCAATGACTATATTAAATGAACGACTCTAAAGTATAGGTAATTATATTTATAATTTGAATGATGTAATTCCAAGTTTTTAGTAGGGTAACATTGGAATTAATAAAAGCGTAATATATTAGTTAAAGAGTTCAATATATTGGTTTTATTAGAGATTGAAATATGAGTCCATTAGTTGCCCGTCATCATTGTAAACACTGTCTGGATAAGTGGAGTTTGTAGTTTAATTAATTAATTTAGAATTATGAAATTCTAACTTAAATATCACTCAAAATAAATTAATTATGAATTGATTTATAATTATCAAATAATGAGACTGTTTAATAATAATAAATAATTATTAATTTTGAAAGATACATAATAGGTCCCCTCATTGTGTATGTGGTGCATATACTATAGGGAAGGGTTTTCTATGTATTTTAAAACTTGTTCACTAAGTTTATTTCTATAAAAGTTTCTAATTTTGAATAAATATGATTTAACTCAAAACTAGAAGTTTAAATTAGAAACATCAGATTTGGTGATAAGCGGTATTCCTTTCTCTATTGGATGGAGATTGATGCACAAGCATAGAGAGATTCTCTATGTAGCGCCACTAGCAGATGAGGGAATGGTAAACTTATCTCTTTTATTTTTCAATTAAATATTTGATACTTAAAATTAAAATTAAAGGAAGCTTCCATAATCAACTAGATCTCACATTCTTTATAAAAAGAAGCATTCTTTATTTATTTTACACACAATTGGCAGTCTTGCTTAGACTATAAAAACTTATCAGCTCTTTGTTGTGGGCATGTAGAGAGATAGAGAAAAAAGAAGAGTTTTTTTCATTTCCAATCCCACTTTACTTATGTGTTGAGATTAACAATAAAGTAAAAGTTTTAAAGTAATTAAAAGTTACTAGAATAATTAAAAAAACCCTGATTCCTTTATACGTCCAGACATTTGTTTGATTCGTGTCAAGAATAGGCAAGGAAAATAATGGTTTTGCTCATAGAACTTTTCCTTATATTAGAATTCTGAATGAACAAAAATTATATGTATACTTATTAGGTATTAAATTAATATACTCTACACTACTGTTTTATAAAAAAATTTAAGAAAATTTTTGTTATCTACGTTTTATATTTCTACCACATTTCTTTACATTTTTTTGAAAATCGTTTTTGAAAAACATTATCGGAACGATAAAACGGATAAGATTTTAGTGTTTTAAAACAGAAGTTTACAATAAACATGCGCCTCAAATTTACAATAAATGTGCCCATCAAATATATATATTTTCCGTTTATAAATGGTTGGACCCATGTCATTACTCGGTCATCAGTCTTGGCGATTGATCTTCAATGTCACTACTTTGGCAACAAAGAACAATACGTGGGTCCCATCACATTAAACACAGCGCGTGGAGACCAACCGCATCACAAATCCCAACTCAAAAAGGCCAAAACATATTCGTCACGAGAAAACCGCGATAAGATTTCCACGTATCGCCACGCGGGAAATTGTTTTCTATAGAAAAAATAATAATAATAAAAAAAGTGACTCGAAGAAAACTAGCGAAAGCGACAGTGCGAAAAGGAATTGGTGTGTGGGGGTGGGGACGACTGGACGTGTGTTGCGAATATTCACTAGATTTGAATTAGTGGTTTCGATTCCGTAGCACGCTCTTATCGCCTTTCCTATCATTTCAAGCAAAGATAATATCATGGGCAGATCGATATGTCAGTGTAGCTATCAGATAAGTTGACGTACTTATCACTGATAGGTCAGTAGAAAAGGAGAAAGAACGAACCCACCCTGTACAAATATGCATCGAAGATAGCGAGACCAAGTCTCTCTCCTCTCTCTCTCTCCCTCTTCTACGCAGCCTTTCAAACCCTAGAATCCTCGAACTCCGAGCTATATAATCCTTAGGAATCGAGGAGATTTCGGAATTTGAGGCTTTTCCGAGCTCAGATTTGAGATGGAGTTCGCGAGCTGGGGTTAATTTGGCCTGATTTGTCGGCTTGTTCGTCTTTTCACCTCTTTGAATTCGTTTAGCTTCTTCTGTTTTTGTTTTCTGGTTTTCTCGTTAGGGATTCGGTTCTGTTTCGGCGAGGGGTTTTGAGATTTGAGTCGCGAAAATGACGTCTTTGAGCAGAGAACTGGTGTTTCTTATTCTCCAATTCCTCGACGAGGAGAAGTTCAAGGAGTCCGTACACAAGTATGTCCCTCTCTCTCTCTCTTTCTCTTTTTCCCCCTCTTCTTTGGTGTTTTTCTGTGTTTGAATGGGTTGGGATTGTGTTGGATGCAAAGGACTCTTTGGTGAATTTGAGGTTTTTGATGTTGGATTAAATTGGTTTCTTTCTGAGAAACTTTGAAGATTTTTTTTAATGATTTGAATTATTTGGCTGGTTAAGTTTAGCGGTTTACTTAATTTTGTCGTTTCTAGATGGAGATAATTATGATTTTTTATTATTTTGTGTTTATTTAATTTTAGTTGAATTTAAAGTAGATGTGGATTCTGCTCATTATAGATGGAATTTGTAGATTAATTTGGGTTACTTTTATTTCATATAACTTTTTTCCAGAAAAAAAAATATTTTTTAAAATACAGAAAAAAAATTGGTAGAAAAAAATGTGTATTATTGACAGTGATATTATGTTTATTAATTTTTTTTGGGCTAGAAAAACTTAGTTCTTCCTTTTTTTTGGCTAAAAATTCTTTTTTTAGAAACATGATTCTTAGATTTTTTTTTTTTTTTGGATGGATTTCTTACATCTTTTTTCACATTTAAAACTGTTAAAAAGAGTAAGAACTTTTTGCTTAAGCAGACGAGCAAGTTGAGCTTTAGTCAAATGGTGAGGTTTTTTATTTTCGGCGTATAGATGATGAAAATTTATGTGAAGTTTGGGAAGTTGGCTAAGCCTATGTTACTTGAGGCTTTCTTTCAGTAACTATGGCTATGAAGCTTTGATTTTTGTTTCCTTTAGTTTTTGTTGAAATTCTTTTCAGTCTATTTGCATTGATTGGTGTTGTAATTTTTGTCACTTAAATTTTGGAATGTAAAACTTTTATTTTGTAGACTTGAGAAGGAATCAGGGTTTTACTTCAACATGAAGTACTTCGAGGAGAAAGTTCAGGCCGGAGAATGGGACGAAGTTGAGAAGTACCTATCTGGATATACGAAAGTTGATGATAACAGATACTCAATGAAGATATTTTTCGAAATAAGGAAGCAGAAATATCTTGAAGCACTTGACCGGTATTAATAAGTTTACTTATGTTGAAAAGCTCTAATTGCTTGGTTGCTGTTGTGGAAGATTTTAATCCTAGCTTTATTGGTTTGGTCATGTTTAATTTCTATAGGCAAGACAAGGCAAAGGCTGTCGATATATTAGTTCATGATTTGAAGGTGTTCTCGACATTTAATGAGGATCTTTACAAGGAAATTACTCAGCTTCTGACTCTTGGAAATTTCAGGTAATTTATGTTTCTAAATTTTGGTTACTAATTATTAGTCAAAAACAGAGCAGTGATAAACTGCTTCAACTTGCAATTTGTTAAGCTGACGAGAAAGTGTATCTATCTAGAAAAAGAATAGTGTAAAGTTGGAATTTAGGGAAGCTTGTTTTGTGTCTTTGATTTGTAGCTCAAGAATCTCCAGAGTCCAGCACTATATAGATATTTGCTTTTGTCTAATTTCCCTTTTCTGCAACTAATGCCAGGGAAAATGAGCAACTGTCCAAGTATGGTGACACCAAAACAGCTCGTAGCATTATGTTGATAGAGCTTAAAAAACTTATAGAAGCTAATCCCCTTTTCCGCGATAAGCTTGCTTTCCCACATCTAAAGGCATCAAGATTGAGGACTCTTATCAATCAAAGGTATGCTTGATACGGTGGCTATCAAAAAGTTTATTGTATGATTATTGTTCTACTTCTAATAGAGTATTCTTGTCATATTTGATGTATGACTACTTGGTCCATGCAGTTTGAACTGGCAGCATCAGTTATGCAAGAATCCCAGGCCAAACCCAGATATTAAGACTTTATTCCAAGACCATACTTGTACGCCTGCTAATGGTCCCCTTGCACCCACACCTGTCAATCTTCCTGTTGCTGCAGTTGCAAAACCTGCTGCTTTTACCTCACTTGGAGCTCATGGAGTATGCCCTCTTGAATCTTAAAAGTTTGGATCAAATTTTTCACCTTTTATATTTTCTTGAGGATCTTAAATATGTGGCCTATTAAAAATTTGTTTTCTTGTGTGTAGCCCTTTCCGCCAGCTGCAGCTGCTGCTAATGCTAATGCTTTAGCAGGTTGGATGGCCAATGCCTCTGCCTCCTCATCTGTCCAAGCCGCTGTCGTTACTGCATCATCCATCCCTGTTCCACAGAATCAAGGTTAGAACTTGAGTTTAGATTTGATATCAGTGATTATATTTCTTGTGCATACGTTTATGTTCTAACCTTATCTACCTTCTTTTTGTTAGTTTCAATCTTGAAACGCCCAAGAACTCCTCCAGCTACTCCAGGTATGGTTGAGTACCAAAGTCCAGACCATGAACAACTGATGAAACGACTACGGCCAGCTCAATCTGTTGAGGAGGTGACATGGAATATCTTCTCTAGATTTGCTGATTTATAAATGTTACTTCATGCCATGCCTCTTCTCTGGATGCTATATAAAGGCTTTTTATTTGCAATAATAACTAATGCTGGTATGCTACTTGCTGCTATATATTTAGGTCACATATCCTACACCTCGACAGCAAGCTTCGTGGTCACTGGATGACCTGCCTAGGAATGTTGCTTTTTCATTGCATCAAGGATCTAACGTCACAAGCATGGATTTTCATCCTTCTCACCATACATTGCTCCTAGGTATGGCTACCTGCCATCTTTCTTGTAAAAACAACGATATATATATATATATATATATATATGTATGTATGTATGTATGTATATGTATGTATATTTTTTATTTCTTGAAATACAATGGAGATTTGTTGGGTTATAACTTGTATCCTTGTGAAGAAAAACAGTCCTAACTTTTATGCCTTCTGAGCAGTTGGTTGTAATAATGGAGAAATAACTCTATGGGAACTTGGGTTGCGAGAGAAATTGATTTCGAAGCCGTTCAAGATCTGGGATATTTCTTCCTGCTCGCTGGCATTTCAGGTTTTTCATCTTTACTTTTGCCTTTGTTTCTTCTACCTTGGCTTGGTATTCTTTTCTTGGTTTCCTAGTTTTGTTTTTTGTTAATATTTCTTGATGTCCTACTTGGTAGTGCTACATAATTATGTGACAAAGCACAGCATTGGAGTTTTGTTGGATTATTGGGTATGTGAGATTTTGAAGTTATCCTTGTTGGAGTCTTACAGCTTAGACTTTGCACAGGCCGCTACTATCAAAGATGCACCAATATCTGTCAGTCGTGTCACATGGAGTCCAGATGGAAATTATGTTGGTAAGGATAGCTGTAGGAAATGAACGAATGATGTTGAAAACATACGCCTGCTTCCAGTTCATGTATGTCTTCCTCTCTTTTTTGCCGCAGGAGTTGCATTTACCAAGCACGTAATACAATTGTATGCTTATTCTGGACCAAATGACATACGGCAGCATTTAGAGGTAAGCTGCTATGATCATGAGATATATGTTATTCAGGAAGTCTAATTTTGTATTGTTGTTTGACTTGGGGTGCTCCGTCTGTGTAGATTGATGCTCATGCTGGTGGCGTGAATGACTTGGCTTTTGCTCATCCGAATAAACAACTGTGTGTTGTTACCTGCGGAGATGATAAACTAATAAAGGTGAATTATAAGTTTCTTTACAAGGTTGACGTATTTGTGATGTTTCACTAATCTAAATGAAGTGTAACAGGTGTGGGAGTTAAATGGACGTAAGCTATTTACTTTTGAAGGTCATGAAGCTCCAGTATACTCGATCTGTCCTCATCACAAGGAGAACATTCAGGTATCTTATAGTACGGGGAAAGTTTTTTGGTCATTGATCTTTATGTTACTCTTTAATAATAGAGTATAAGCAAGCATATATTCTTCAGGCTTTCTATTATAAAGTTCTCTTTTCCTCATCAATGCTGGGTTTGCCACCAATTTTCTGCTTGTGTTGCCTTGGCATTAGTTATCATCGTCGCAGTTGCTAGAGTTGATACTACAACTGCCTTTGATATCATCATGGAAGCTTTATGTTGGTTATAATGTCTTTGTCCGTAATACTTTATTCTCAAAAGGACAATTTTTTTTTCCTCCAAATTTTGCAGTTCATATTCTCTACTGCTATTGACGGGAAAATAAAAGCTTGGTTATATGATAATGTGGGTTCCAGAGTTGACTATGATGCTCCTGGGCATTGGTGTACTACAATGCTATACAGTGCCGATGGAAGTAGGTAAGGGAGTGAAATCTCACACTCGATCATCGCCAAACCAGCTGTTTTTTTTTAATGTTATTTACTTCTTTTTGTTCTTTTGGTTTAAGGTCTCTCCTGGTTTTTTCTTATGATCTTGTGACGTCTAGGATTTTTTTTCCCCTTTCCAAATATTGTTTGAGTGCCACCTCTTTTTGTTTTTAATTTTTCAAGTCGTTAATCCTGTAAGTAATGCGGTTTTTACTAATTCATTTTAGTTCCTTCGTGTTGTTGAGAACTTTCAGCATCATGATGTGCATCATTATTATTATGTTGTTTGACATTCTATTAGAAAAATGTTAAATATTGTTGCTGTTTATTTCGTTTCTAGACTGTTCTCCTGTGGAACAAGTAAAGATGGAGACTCTTTTCTAGTGGAGTGGAATGAAAGTGAAGGAGCAATAAAAAGAACATACGTTGGATTTAGAAAGAAGTTGTCAACAGGTGTTGTGCAGTTCGACACTACGCAAAATCACTTTTTGGCTGCAGGTGAAGATAGCCAGATAAAGTTTTGGGATATGGATAATGTTAACATTCTCACCAGCACAGATGCCGATGGTGGACTTCCGGTGTGCATACTGATAATTGTTTCCTGTGCTTTGAGAAACCCCATATTTAATAATTTAGAGCCTTACATTTTTATATTGATTTGTCCAGAGTTTCCCTCGCTTAAGATTCAATAAGGAAGGAAATCTTTTAGCTGTTACTACAGCAGAAAATGGATTTAAAATCCTTGCAAATGCTGTTGGTCTTAAAACTTTGAAAGCTATTGAGTCGACATCTTTTGAAGGATTGAGATCTCCCATGGATTCTGGTGCCATGAAGGTATTAATTCATTTGTTACTTAGGTTAATTTTTCCTCTAAAAATCTATTTTTTGACATGTTTAATGACTTTCTCACTTCGTGCATTAGGTCTCGGGTGCATCTGCTATTCCGCATGTTAGTCCAGTCAATTGCAAAGTGGAAAGGAGTTCCCCTGTTAGGCCATCTCCAATTGTTGTACGTTTTCTTGATCTAATTTTAACATTTTGAGATTCTTTCTGAGATCAGTGTATATATATATATGCATGTATAATGTATATATTTTTTGAGGGTAGATCAGTATATTTTTCATGCACGCTTTAAGCCGTAAAATTGTGGCGGTGATTTCAATAGGTAAACAGCCACTACTACCATTTTCTTTTTTTTACGGAAGGTAGGTTACTGTTTTTACAATGTTTGCTAGGCAAACGGGGAAACCACATTTTTATTTTTGTTGGATACCTTGTAATTATGGACAACTATTGAATCATGTGAACTATAAAGCAATTTGAAAGATATTCTTCTTCATGAAGAAAAACCAAGTAATTTATCAAAGAAAGCAATTTGAGCCATTGATGAGATGTCTCTGTTGTGATATATTCCTCGCTAATTGATTTTGCTTCATCTATTCAGCTATGTTCTTTGCTGGCAAAGTGTTGATGAATTATTGTTTTGGCTTAATGTTCTAGAACGGAGTTGATCCTATGGTAAGAGGGATGGAGAAACCAAGAACTGTAGATGACGTGATTGATAAAGCCAAAACCTGGCAATTGACTGAAATTCTGGATCCTGTCCAGTGTCGGTTAGTTACCATGCCTGACAGCACAGATACTTCTAGCAAGGTGGGTCAACTATCTGATGATTATGTGCTATTGTAGATTTTATTTGCTATACAGCTCTTAAATTGTTGGATCTCTTTTAGGTTGTCCGACTTCTATACACGAATTCTGGTGTTGGTGTTCTGGCTCTTGGGTCGAATGGTGTTCAGAAGCTATGGAAGTGGGCCCGCAATGAACAAAATCCGGGTGGAAAGGTAATAGCTAGCCATGAGAGAGCTCAATTATCTATTTATTACTCCTATCTTTCTGAGTGCAATATTCTGAAGTCTGAGAGTTTTTAAAGGCCACTGCTAGTGTTGTTCCTCAGCACTGGCAACCAAACAGTGGTCTTCTTATGACTAATGATGTCTCAGGTGTCAACCTTGAAGAAGCAGTCCCTTGCATAGCACTCTCAAAGAATGATTCGTATGTAATGTCAGCTTGTGGTGGAAAAGTTTCATTGTTTAACATGATGACATTCAAGGTATGTTCGCATATGCATGTATTGCAAAGTCTTTGAATTTGGAATTCTGTTTTTATGGTTGGTTTTGAATTTGTTTGATGTAGGTAATGACAACCTTTATGCCACCTCCCCCTGCTTCCACCTTCCTAGCATTCCATCCTCAAGACAATAACATCATTGCCATTGGAATGGAGGATTCAACAATCCACATTTACAATGTCAGGGTGGATGAGGTATCACTCCAAATAATTCTATTTCCTGTTGTTTTCCTCCTTCTTTAAAGATTTATGACGTGGATGCTGACAAATAAAACAAATGTCATTTGTCTATTCTTCAGGTAAAATCAAAATTGAAGGGTCACCAGAAGCGGATAACTGGTTTAGCCTTCTCTACTAGTCTTAACATTCTAGTTTCATCAGGTGCAGATGCTCAAGTAAGTGGCATCCTTTACATTTTCCTTTGTGTTTTTGCTGTTATGCGCTATTACATGCTTACCGATTAGTGTATTCAATGAAATTAGCTGCCATTCCCTCCCCCGCCTCTTCCCCACCCTCCCCACACCCTGGGTGCGTGCGCCCTAAACCACCCCCCCTCCCCTCCCCTCCCCTCCCCTCCCCTCCCCCTCTTTTCCTCTCTTCCAGTTTTGATAACTCAAACTGAACTGTACTCTGCAGCTTTGTGTGTGGAGCATTGATACGTGGGAAAAGAGGAAATCAGTTGCAATCCAGGTACCTGGTGGAAAGGCTCCTGTTGGGGAAACTCGAGTGCAATTCCATTCAGACCAAATTCGTTTGCTGGTAGTTCATGAGACTCAATTAGCAATATATGATGCTGCGAAGATGGATCGCATCCGACAGGTATAATATTTACTTTGATGTTTTTAGGCAAGTGGTACTGGTAAAACATCTCTTACTAATAGTTACTGTTCTTCAATTGCAGTGGCTTCCACAAGATGGTGTTTCTGCGCCCATATCGTATGCAGCATTCTCCTGCAACAGTCAACTTATTTATGCTACCTTCTGTGATGGTAACATTGGGGTATTTGATCCTGATAACTTGAGACTAAGGTGTCGTATTGCGCCATCAGCATACTTTTCCCAAGCAGTCTTGAATGGGTAAGTTGGGATCTCCTGGCATACCCTCAAACTCTATCTTTGCTGTTTGAGGTAATCATAGAATTAATCTGGAAGCATGCAATGTAGCTGCAGCATCTCACATTCTTCACAAATATTTTTTGGACAATTTGTTTATATGGATTGATATGAATTCCCTTGACACTCACCTCAATGAAGGGTTTACCAGTAGTCTTCTGTCATATGTCAGTAGCTGTCTTTATTGACCTGCTTCAAATTTGTGGATACATCAACTTATAGCTATTCGTTTCCCTCTTCTTTTCGTAATTTTTATCTTGGTTTCATTATGAACTTACAACTTCCTTATCATTAGCGTGTGTTTCTCTCTATATGACCACGTTTGATGTACTACTTGTAGAAGCCAAACTGTGTACCCGTTCGTTGTCGCTGCTCATCCACATGAGCCCAACCAATTTGCTTTTGGGCTGACAGATGGTTCTGTTAAAGTGATTGAGCCCACAGAGGCAGAAGGCAAGTGGGGTACGGCTCCGCCTGTCGATAATGGGATGCTGAGCGGTAGGACAGGATCTTCGTCTACCACCAGCAACCACACGCCTGACCAGCTGCAAAGATGAGACTCCTTCGATATTGATGGTAAAGTCTCTTGTATTTTTATCCGTGTAGAGATTTTAGGTTCTCAGTTGCCCTTTTCGTCCTTTTACCAAAAAGGTGAGTTCGGATACAAGCGGTAACAGAGTTAGATATAACATTGTTCCCACTTCGATTTGTTGTAGTCAACTCACAGGCGAATATTTTCTAACTGTAGTATTCTGTTTCTTTGAAGGACATTTCTGTATGTATTGATTCTTTGGTGATAAATGCGTGTATTACTATATGATTAGCCTAATCTTTCAAGGCAGTTGGTCAATTTCGTACCATGAATATGTAAAATACATGGCAGTATGGGACCTCTTTACATTTCTTATTTAACAATTTTTCTGCTTTTTCCTTGCATTCCGGATGAAATACTGCGTTATACCTTCTCTGACTGTCAAATTTAAATAATTGGGGTGCTTGAGCATAGAATTGGAGAAATTAGAGAACTATGAAATATGGCTTCTGATTGCATTTTTTATTTATGATACCTGGGGACAAGAAGTTTTCGCGTCCCTAAAAATTCTTTTCCCTAGCCTATCCTTGTGGGAAATAGAGCTTCATAGTTTAATGGTGTAATATGTTAAGTTTAAAGTTCACGTTTAAAATGAGACAAGTTATAGAGTGTAAGGGTTAAAAAGTGAAATTATTGGCTCAAAATAAGTTAATATTTAACATATTTAATAACGGAACGGCAAAAAGGGTTTAGTTGTGTAGTTTAAGGGTAAAAAATGAAAATAAACTATTTATTCAAATATAGTAAGCTGTCTTTTAGTTGAGGTAAATATGTCAATTTAGAAATAAAAATTTTAGTTTTTACCCTAAAATTATCTCCCATAAAAATGCTAATGTTAATGTTATATATGTTATTAAAAAAAATATATAAAGGAGCATGTTTGATGTGTTATTATATTTTGTGTAATGCATAATATTATTTTAAATATTCTATCTACCATTTGCCGCAATTAATTAGGCCTTGAAATTTCTTAAGGTAAGTTTTTAATATCAAAATAATGTGAAAATAATAACATTGTAATGATTAAAAAAACCAATTAATAAAAATTAAATGTCATCTTAAGCCTGACACTACGTTTAAATATATGTGCATACTTAAATGTCAAAATTGAGCATTAGTACATCAATTTAGTATAACATTTGAGATGCTAACATAGATTTAAAATTTAGAGGTACAATTTTGAGCGTATCTAATTTCACTTCACATGTTACATATTTTGAGAGTGTTTGAGAATCAAGTGTCAACACCAAAATTTCAACTGTTATAATGTAAAGATTCTATACGTTACAATGTAAAGTAAAAGTATATTATAGTGTAAAGTTCTTACTTGCTACAGTGTTAAAGTTTCAACTACAAGTTCTATTTTGGTTTTTAAACACTTTTTAAAAAACTAAAAATGGTAAACGTATATTTTTACGCTTGAACTTAAAGTGATCCTAAAGTTTTTTTTTTTTTTTTTCGAACCAAAATGAACCAATGAACTTTATCTCTCCCTCACCCTTTTGGCATTGAACCAATAAAGTTTTTCTTTTGAAAATTATGAACTAATGACAAATTTTTCTTCTGTACAAACTCTTTTTGAGGGCATTCTTTACAAACTATGGGCCTATTTGAGAAGGTTTTCTAAAAGCTGTTTTTAGCTTCTTGAGTCAAAAAGCTGCTTTAAAAGTATTTGAATGATCTGTAAAAGTGCTTTGGTGTTGGAAAAATCAGTTTGCTAACGCGGCGAAACTTTAAAATTTTTATGAATTACTAAGAAACTAACTATGATGCTATAGACAATAAATTAAATATAGTTTAACATACATGTTGGAGACCGGAATCAGTACTTATGACTAAACAATTTTTCAAGAACGAATTTCTATTGTCAGATCTTCGATGATATTCTCTTCCTTCTAGCTGTTGTGTGTGTAGACACAACTCAATAAAAACTCTTCATAGACTCTTCTCTAATTTTTTGTCATTTTAAAAGATGCACAATAGCACTCTTTTTCTGAATCAATAAACCAAGGTACAAAGCCCACAATTTATAGAGTTGATTAAAGGAGGTAAAAGTCGATTAAGATTAAGAGAAGATTTTCTCTTTCCTCCACCTATCTCACACGCCAATCACAGAGGATCTATATTGACAGTGCATGCCATAAACCAAACAGAGAAGAATTCAAACTCAGCCAATCATAGTGTAGAATTCTATGATTATCTGCATCATCTAAGATAATTCTCATCCAAATAATTCTATTTAAATTAGAATTCAATTATCCTTGATCTAATTTAAATAATTTTGAATAATTATCCTTTATCCAATTTCAAATCCAATTAGGATTTAAATTAATTATTCAAAATAATTAATTATCACAAAATTTTAATGACTAAATTTGATTAAATATTATCATGAAATTAATTAATTAAATATAATTTCATTTTTTCTGAATTGCCCTACCTGTAGGTGCCTATAATCTAGTAGGACCAGGCTAGGTGCCACAACCATAGTCCAACTAGACTGTAGGGCTTGCATATTAATAAGTCTAATAACCCATTTTGATGTAACCTCTTGTATTACCTATGGTAAATCATTCTACACAACTAGTCAAAGAATTCGTGAGCTAGCATTGGGATCCGTGGACATATATTTATCAAGCTTTAATAATAAAAAATAAATTAATCTCAGATTAATTATCTGTTTAATTATTAACTTCAATGTCTCTCCACTATAGACCCGAAGTTGTATTCTTGATAATATACCATATTACGAGAGTTCTAAAATATAAGTCTTATTTATGACCTCTCATATTATGTGTGTCCCCATAAATTATCCATAATCTGATAAAAGACTTAGTTTCGTTTTACCTTTTGCTTATTTTTATCTCAAAGTTTCATTATTTCACCATTGGAAAATTTGTTCCTTTTATAAAATATACAAAAGAATATCATCCGGTGACCATATATATCTAAATAATTGAGGCTTGAAAAATGCCTTTGAAAGGATGACATTAACTTTTTGTTAGCGAGCTATAGATTTCGTGTCTATGGATTATGCTCTCATCAAATATAAGTTATGTCTCCAACATATTGACAATGCAGCATTCGATCATCGGAACTCCTGCCTTTGGCATATCAGAATATACAAGCTATAAACGTGGAGTCATGAGTCCACTCTGGATTACGATGACACATAAATGATTATAAAAAAGATTTGATTTAAGTTAAACAGAATTATTATAAAATCAATTCAGCTTTAGGTCTAGTCGAGTGTGTGACCACCGTTAGGTTTACTACACCAATGTGTCACTGTGGAGTCAATCTGCTCCAACAACCAAGATAAACTGCCTTCCCAATTAGACATAGATCCCCATTATAGACTTATCATGTACAGAATGCCCAGCTCTATTCATAGACTGCAAACTATATAATTTAGACTACTAATCTCAAAATCAGATCTTTTCTGCATATAAATTCCATAATGCCCAATTTCAAGATTTGGTTCTAATAGTCACGGATTACATATTTGCTAATAAACAATCATTGTTATGAAAGTACTATGAGGACCATTTCTAAATAGCCAAATGTTAAGATTGTTCGGAGCCTTTGGGCTAGTTTGCCATTATTGTGTTGTGTTGTATTGTGCTTTCCATGTGCTTTTGTTGTGTTGTGCTATGGACTAGAAGCAAGTTTGTGTTTGGTAAAATTTTTTAAAGCTATTGTAAATTCTTGAAGCATAATTACAGATGTTTGAAAAATTATATATAAAATTATTATAGAGATATATAATGACAAAAATGGACATATTTTACCTAGCATGTTTATAGTTTTTGTTTTTAATTTTAATTTTATAGTCAACATATGTAATACTTGTACACTAAAATGCTAAAAAAAATGATTTTGGGGTTTCAAGCATAAGCTTGTAGTAATACCACAAGGCGTATGGTTTGAATCTCTCTACTTAATATATTTTAAAAAAGAAATTATTAAGCACAACAACATTAAAAAATTATCTTATAAATTAATTTCAAACATCTTGTATTTATGTTATTTTAATTTGTTATGGAAAAAATAAGTAGATTGAGAATTGTGTATTATTATTAAAGTTAATTAGGTAATTTTAAATTATAATAGTAGAAACCACTTTAAAAAAGTGACCTCTGACTTGCTCTCCATATTAACTTACTAGACAATAATTTTTAGAAGCAACTTTATAAAAATAGAATTTACTTAACACTCTAAACTATTGTAGGCAGTTACAGAAACTAAAAATATGGTCTAAAAGTATTGCTTCTAAAAAAGTATTTCTAAAATAAATTTTAAAACTTGTACCTGAATTTTAGACCATCTTCAATACAAATACTAATATTATTGTTATATTTGTCACAAAAATTGGTCAAAATGTCATGTTTGGTACTAGTATTTATTTTCGACTCCAATGCATCAATGTCATTTTAAATGCTATAAAACTGTTTTATTATTTTTTTCCACTACAATAATCAATGAATTTCATTGTTGCACGACGTTTCATTTCTACCCAACGTTTACAAGGGCCGATAGTCATTGTCTTATTTTATTTTTTCTCATCACCATGGATACAAGGGCTGATATAATATCAAAAAGTTTTGAGGATAAGGAAAACATAACTTCTTCTTCCTTTGTTCTCTTTCAACCAGAACAAACGCCATATATATTGACCTGGTTTTAATACTTCCCACCTTTTACACAAATTTGGGTTTCTTCCATTTTTTTCCTTCTTTTTCGTTAATAGAGGTGAGTTCTTTTTTCGTTTTAAAGGAGGGCAGGAGAGTAAAGTGTAGAGAAGAGGACAATGAATAGTGGTTTGGAGAGAGGATAATTTTTAAAGTGTTTGAAAAGGTGATAGAAATTGTTGGTCAGAACTATTTTTACTGTAGTATGTGAGAGCTTTATACTGTAGTAATTTTTTTTATTGTTACTGTAGCATATGAGAGTTATACACTATTCATAACTAAGTTTATAGTGAGAACTGTGGTTCCCACCACTCAGCCAAGCAGTGTCAGGTGTTTCAAAAACTTTTTAGAGTTTTTAAAATAATAATTTCAGTTTTGTAATTAAAGGTTGAATTTTGATTGGTGAAATGTTAGATGCCAAATTTGCTATAATGTTATGTTTTATGGCAAATTTGTTATAAAGTTTAACATATAATACATTGGCATAATAACACAGCATTTGAGAGTATTTTCACTCTCAAAATGTCAAATTTAACATTGGTATATCAATTTGCCATAGCATTAAAGATGCTCTTATAATACATTATAAACTTAAATATAACATTTTTGTTACTTATTAAAAAATTTAAAACTATTTAACCTATTTAAACTCTTTTAAAAATATGCTTCTTAAACATTTGATAAAAGACTGCCAATTTGTTTTTTTCTTTTTCTACCTACTAATATGGTGTTTGAGAGCATTGGTTAAAATAAATTTTGGTTGAAAACGCTGTAGCATGTGAGAGCTTTATATTATAGCATATTTTTTTCCTTGATCCTGTATCATGTGAGAGCTTTATATTATGACAACTAAAAATTTTAGTTTTGACTTACATTACCAAACATTACATAAAAAGATAAAAAAAAAGCTCTCTTAATACATTTTTCAAACTACTACATATATAGGATCTATATAGGATTAATTACATAATGTATCTCATTGTTTATATAATATATCTCCTTGTTCACAGAATATATCCTTTCAATTTAAAGACTTGTTTAATTTTATTTTAATATTTTTTTGATTGAAAAAAATGAAGATAAGATAAAAATAATCTTGATTAAACCTAATTTGTTTACTAATATATATTTCTTTTTTGAGAAAATTTTTTAAAAATATTTTAAAATTTAAAAAGTCATAAAACTTAAGATTTTTTTTGAACTTTGATGTTTTATTTTAAGGACTTATTATGTTTTTAATATATAAAATATTTTTTATAATCATTTAAGAATAAACAAGTTATTTTACTCAATTATTATTAATAGATATAAAATTGAAATAAATTTTTAAAATTTAAATTTAAAAGTAATTAAAGTTAAAAGATATAATTATATAGTTGAAATTAAGATGAATAATTATAATCGATATATTTATATATGTACGGATATGTGTGTATATATATATATACACGTATATATTTATATGTATATATATATATATATATATGCATGCATGCATATATATACATATATATATATATAAATATAAATATATCTCCTAGATTCCCTTGGGTCTTCTTAGCCGGCCGAGGGCTAATTGGGTTCTCTCTATTTCTTTACCTGGTCACAGCGTATTTTTTTGTCCGAACAATGGCGAACCGTACGGACCCATCGGCGAAGAGCATACGAGGGACGAACCCTCAGAACCTGGTGGAGAAGATCGTCCGGGCGAAGATCTACCAGAACACCTACTGGAAGGAGCAGTGCTTCGGCCTCACGGCAGAGACCCTCGTCGACAAGGCCATGGAGCTCGACCACGTTGGCGGCACCTTCGGCGGCAACCGCAAGCCCACCCCTTTCATGTGCCTCGTCATGAAGATGCTCCAGATCCAGCCCGAGAAGGAGATTGTCATCGAGTTCATCAAGAACGACGATTACAAGTTCAAAAAACCAACAAAACCCTAGCTTTCAATCTCCATTTTTTTGTTTATTTGAAGTTTTTGTGTATTGATTTTTTTGGTTTCAGGTACGTGCGAGTTCTCGGTGCGTTTTATCTGCGTATTACTGGCTCCGACACGGATATTTACCAATACCTAGAACCTCTTTACAATGATTATCGCAAAATTAGGCAAAAATTAGCCGATGGAAGTAAGATTATTTCTCCTTAAATTTACCGAAGATTATTGCTCCTTAAATTTACCCTTGTACTATATTCTATGCTGAATTTTCCATTTCTTTTTGCCCCGATGTTTCAGATTTTTCCTTGACTCATGTGGATGAGATTATTGATGAGCTTTTGACTAAGGATTATTCCTGCGACATTGCCTTGCCACGCATAAAAAAAAGGCATGTATGTTATTTAACTTGAATTCATCAGTGATAGAAAAGGCCTAATTGTGTTGAAAGATTTAGTTTTTAAGCTCATAATTTAGTTTTCTGAAGTTTCTTTGTGACCCCTTTTTTTAGATGGACTCTGGAGTCAATTGGTATACTGGAACCCAGGAAGAGTGCTCTTGAGGAGGACTTTGAGGAGGAGGAAGACAAAGAGGACGCTGAGCAACTTGATGATGGGCTTGAAGATGATGGACATGAAAAGGTTCACATTTCTTTCATTTTCATTGGTTGCTAGTTGGTTGAATTGGGTGTGATGATTCTTGGTTGTTCTTGTTTTGTGTTTCGGGCAGGATTATTACCGTGGTCGGAGCCCTGTGAGGGACAGAGACAGGGAGAGAAGACATGACAGTTACAGATATAGGTACAAGCTTTTAATCAAGTCTTCTTAATGATGTCCCCATCTGCGTGTGTCTAATTAGAAGATCTTGAGTCTTTTAAGTGTCTTAAATACCGAATGTGGATTATTATTTTGCATTAGCCCTTTAGTAGTAAGTGAATAGATTTTGCCATTACTGAGGAAATACTATGCTTTTTGTTACTATCAGCTGAACGTGGAGGTTTAGGATATGAATTACGGAAGCTATTTGTCAGTTTTTTATATATGTTCAGACTAGCTCGCGCTAGTATATTCAATGAATTATTCATGTCTCCACCGTGGCATTTTAGCCATCTGTGGCTTACTATTGCTTCCTATAGTGATGTCTATGATCCTGCCAGGTTTCTCTGTACTGACAGTGTACAGCGAGAAGTATGATGGATCGTATAAGCTTTCATTAGCTATTGTGAATCTAAGGCCTTGTCGTCAACCATGCTCACTTACTTATTAGCATCTGTTTGTTTTATATGGTTTATTTGTTTTTCAATTAACTTTTGCTCTGGCTTCTTCAGACTGTTGGGCTATTACCTGCTTGCATTTTTTTGTTAAAAAAAAAATTATCTGCTTGCACTTTGAGAGAGGTGTTTAAAATTTTATGACCACGTCTTCCCAAATACCATCCAAGTGATTTTGTTGCTCTTGTTGATGTGATCTTTGAGATGTAGTAATTAATTACATGCCTCTCAGATAACAAAAAAGTAACACGTATAATTCTGTGTTCAAACAATTGAAAAAGGTGATCCGGTTACTGAGATATATTTCTGTTTGCTTATCTGCACAGGGATCGAGATTATGATAGAGACTATGATAGGGATCGTGGACGTGGGAGAGACAGAGACCGGGACCGTGACAGAGAAAGGGATAGAGAGAGGGACAGGGACAGGGACAGGGACAGGGACAGGGATCGAGACCGTTATCGTATTCGGGATGAGAAGGATTATGGTCGTGATAGGGATCGAGAACGGGATTGGGAAGGCAGAGATCGGGAGAGGAGAGACAGAGACCGTGGTCGTCGGAGGAGTCATTCAAGGAGCCGGAGTGGGAGTAGGGATCGCAAGGATCGTGACGGTGGGGATCACCGCAAGAGGCATGCACGCAGCAGCGTCAGTCCAAGAAGACGTGACGGAGCTGAGGACAATGGTGCTCGAGAAGAGCCAAAGAAAAAGAAAGAGAAGAAGGAGAAGAAGGATGATGGGACAGACCATCCAGATCCAGAAATCGCAGAAGCCAACAGGCTCCGGGCATCTCTGGGTTTGAAGCCCTTGAAGGTTTAGCTAGAGTGCTGTTGGACTGTTTTGTCAGGTGTCTGGACTCGTTGACAAGCATATAGTTTAGAACACATTTTGCTGGGTGGCACTGCTACATGCTCAGGTGTCCGCGTTTTTCTTACTTTGCGCTCTGTATATGTTTGGAATCTCAAATGCTTCTTCGGTGGTTACCAGACAGTTTACTCATCAATTAATACGGTTATGCACTCTCTTGATTGCTGTAATTTCGTTTATACTAAATCTGTATAACACAGAAAAGCCGGAGCAAGTAGCAAATTGATGCATACAAATTATACGGGTAATGCAAGCATAGTGCTTTCGTTTCATTACAATAACAAATAAAATTGTACTTAAGAATAGAAAAAGGCACAAATGTTAACAGAAGAGTTGCATCTTAAAATTATCTAATTCAAGGAAGCTCCTCTGGTATCAAAATGCCATTTTTATCGTACTCAAGGGTACCAGAAATGTTCAATGGGTTGCATTTTCTTCCCATTAGAATCCTTTTCTTGCATAGCTCCAAACTCTCTCTTTCCCCTTTTGCTATGATGCGTTTAAGCTTTGAACCCTCTTTACCAAACGCCTTTCTCAGGTACCTGACCTTTATCCATCTCCACCTCCTTTGGGTCAGCACTACTTTGGATGAAACCTTAATCAACTTTCCTGCACTTTCCCGCATCCCAATCACCTTTGCTCCACTAGAAACATTACCATTTGCAACACAAACACCTTTGTCACAGCGACAACGAATGTGGGCGTTATGCTCAGTTTTGTTGCTTTTGCCTCGAATGAAGCCGAAAACCTTCGGTCTCATCTCACTTCCCAAGCCACAGAAGCCATGACTATGAGCTGATGAATTCTTGTTGCCAAAGACATTGGAGAAGATGGAAAACACTTTTCTCCGGATAAGGAGCTTTTTGGGCTTGGTTTTTTTGTTACCATAAACGTGTTTTTGCATGATGAACCTGGCAACTAACTTGGGAATTTTGATGCTCATTTTGTGCTGAGAGATCGTGATGGTAATGAAGTATGAGTTTGGAGAGTCTTGTGTTGGAGTTATGGAGTCTTCTAATGGGATCACATCCGTACGAGTAATGGAAGTTCTTCCTCTCATTTTTCAGTCTGCTCTGTAGTATTTTTTTTTTCCTTTTTTGTGGCCTTCAAAAACATTGATGGAGAGTAATTGTTTTTTAGGAATCCTTAAAATGAAGGTTAGATAGAAATGAACAATGGATTGATTTTCTTTAAAAATAGTAAGAAAAAAGTGGGTTGAAACGTGGGTGTGGAGTGGAGGAAGTGCTCTTTTTTTTTTTTTTTTTTTTTTCTTTTTTTTTTTCACTTCAGTTTTCTGCATATCCTTCAATACCCCACGTTCATAGAAAGAAGTCGATGGAATTTGCAACTGCACAGTTCTGGTCCTGGGCTTTTACGAGTCAAAAGACAGTTGAGATCTTTTGGTCCAAGCAATCACCTCATCATGCTTCTTTCTCTTCAACTTCTTTTAAAAGGTTAGTGACAGTGTTAAAGATAATGGAATTGGGGGGTAAATTAATGATAAATTTAGGATATCCGTCTTGCTTTAATTTTGTGCAATTGGTTTAGAATTTTATCGCCATTAAGTTGATGTATAAAGAGAAAAAGAAACTAAAGGTGTTTATAAAATGTCCTTTTTCAAGTCTATATATTGGTAATAAATCTTATATTATGTAAGAAAACATAAATCTTTATTTTAATATAGGAAAAAAGTATTCCTCTAAATTAATTAGATCTATACTGTTGTTATTTATCTAACAAAATGGCACGCATTCCTCACATATTCAAAGGGTCAAGGTAAATCGGTGAAATACTAGAAATTAATCCACGAAAAAAAATCAAACTAAATAAAGCTTATAAAGAGTTTGAAATAGTAGTTTGAACAACCAATTTAAGTTTAAAAACAGTAACATATATGATTTTTATACTATAACTTTATACTCTAATATATAAAAATTTTATATTATTAACAATTCAAACTATTTGCTTTAAAACTATTCTTAATAGCAAACTATCAAGTTCCAATTCACTTTTCCAAACTATTTCCATATCACCCTAGGTTTAGAACCCATCCATGATTCCAAATGTTGGTCCTTTTCATTACTAGTATCTGCCTCCATGATGACGTATTTGACCAAACACACACACACGCTATCTACCTTCCGCTTGGCTTACGTGGAATCAAGGCCTTATTGTCGGCACCTCCCAGGTCCCACGTATATGACCCCACACCAGCCACTCTATAAATTGGGCCACTTCCGCTTCTCCCAATCTTCTTTTGTTTCTTTCTTTTTTACAAGTGTTCCGTGAGATGACGCATCGTTTTTCTCAAATGCTAAGAGAAACTTATTGGACGTTTACACGATGGTCAAAATTATTAGTTAAAATTATTTTTATTGTAATATATGAGAGTTTTATATTGTATTAATTTTTTTATTGTTATTATAATATGTGAGAGCTTTATACTGTTTGTATAAAAAAGTGGTTTGGACTACTTTTATCAAACACCCTTTTAAACGACTTTTAAAGTGTTTGGGGTAACGGTTTGAACCATTTGGTTTAAAACACCGTATTGTGTGAAAACTTTACGCTGTAGTTTATTTTTGCTCATATAACATGTAAGAGCTTTACACTGTTTGAGTTTAAACCAATTGGATAAAACTAATACTCCAAACACCCTATTTTTTTAATCTCCACAAACAAAAATGGTGCACTCGTAAGTGAAATCATGTTGATTATCTTTAAACTATATCAACAAAGAAAAAGAGAAGATCTAATTGGGTCTCACTCAATTCTTAGTAATAACTTGATAGTGATTGTTTTGATCACTTGTAAACTTTCACGGCAAAGTCTGAACTACTCTATCGAATCATAAATGCTTGTACACAACCTAAGTAATCAAAGATCTATTGAACTCTTAATTTTTTTTAATAAATGAGAGAAAATTAAAATTTTTAAAATTCTTCATTATTGAAAAATCTCATTAACCCACACAAACAAAAAATTACAACTCATTTTTTTAAATTAAAATTCATGTTGATTTGATCATCACGTAACTATACAAACAAGGAATCATCAAAGCCCTATAATTATCTCCATAGTTATGAACTAGGTATCGTCTAAGCCCTATAAAGTATCTCCATTCTCTCTCTCTCACATAACATACATTCATGAATTCACCAAAAGTGAAAATATGTTTTTATTTGATAGGTCTTTAAAAGGTTGTAATCACCTTTATACACAAGATATGTGACACTCGAGCATTTTCAATGCATTGTAAATATAATAATTAAAGGATTATGATAAGTAAAATATGTGTCATAAGGATTATTGTTTTAATCTAATTTTTATGATAAATTCCACAAAAGTAAAAATTGGATTTTTAAGTTCAAAAATCATGTCGTGGTCTTACATAAGAAACAAAGGATATAAAAATAAGCTGGAAAGCTTAACTGTTGCAAAATGTGTTGCAACAAATGTTAAAACAAAAATACAGTTCAAGGAAAATATTGTATAAAAATATGAAAAATTATTCATGTTAGAATAATACAGTATAAGGATTATACAGAAAAAGTAATATAGTGTAAGGAATTACATTAATAAAGTTATGCAGTACAAAAGTAATGCAGTGTAACGAATTACACTGATAAAGTTATGTAATATGAAAATTATACTGCAAAAATAATATAGTTTAGGAATTGGACTGTTAAAAGTTAAGCAGTATATAAATTATGCTGTGTGGAGGATATGGATGAGTAAAAAATACTGTGTAAGTTAATAACAATATATAAAACTCTACCAAACTCTACCAAAGGTATAGAAAAAAATTGTCAGTATAAATTTAGACTGTGTAAAATGGTAATGTGGGGCCCACTTGGTGACACCCTTAAGGTGGAAAAAATTCCACATCTCCCCGTAAAGAATAGGTTTTGGGAGAATGGTGGGGGCAAGTTTTTGAAATTGCAACTTAATTCCTAGATTAATTACTTTTGTAATTAAGAACCTAAGTGAAAATATCCATCAAAGAAGAAGTTTATTAGATGACCTCATCTTTTCCTTCAAAACTGGTTATTAGATGTGCAGAGGAGCAAGTTTTTGTTTATTACAAATAAGTCATTATGGTGATGTCTTTAAATAGCCAAGGACTTATTTGAAAGAAAAGTTTAATTATTCATCACAAAATTACTCCCAATTCCACTCAAGAAAACCGGCACTCCCCTATGTCCCTCTCACTTAAAATTTTAATGATTTAAGCCCTCAAATCATCCAAAAAAGCAAGATCAAAATTTCTAAAGAAAGATTGAGGAGTTTTAAGGTAAAACTCAAAACTTTTCCTTATTGCGTACTCGGGTTTTTGTTCAAGTTTTTTATTTTTTTATATTATGGTATGGGCTTAATGTCAAGGGAATTTGGAAGCTTTTAAGTGCTAAAAAGTGAGGACAAGCACTTCGAAAAAATAAAGTAAAATGCTTGTCTCATAAGCTACTATGTTAAAATTCGTATCTTTTTATGCATACCATGTGTTTAATAAATGTATGGGCTATGGTATATAAAAAAAAAAAAAAACTTTATGGTATGATTATGATGTGAGATATATGTATGATGGAGATGAAACATATCTAGAAACTAAGGTTTTATGTGTTTAAAAACCTAGTTTGAAAAAGTTTGCTCTAAAACAAAGTTTTGATGTATTTACTAAAAATGGTGATTTTGTTGGACTTTAAGGTACACTAAGTTTTGGAAAAAACACTAGGTCTGCCCAAAACAATGAGGGTAACAACTTTGATGCGCAAAGTTTTGTGAAATTCTAAAAAGACTAAGTTGAAAAGTTTATTTCAAATTCAACAAATTTAAAAATCAGCCAAAAAGTCCACTGTAAAGTTAGAATTTAAGGAAAATTAAAACATAAAAGTTGTATATCTCATCGAAATGGTGAAGGCTTGTGGTCGGTTTGTAGTTAGGAATTTTATGAGATTTTAAGCATAAAATTTCGTGAAAAGGAAAACGTCTTGAAATGTTTTGAATTTGACCATGGAGCTTTTATAAATTTTAATCCTTGCTAAAAACTAGAAATTTTGATATAAAGCGGTCGTCTTTGGTCCCGGGGGTCAAATCATCAAGATTTTGTGTTTTGGGTCAAAACTGTAAAGCCGTGTGAAACTAAATTTTTACTAAGAAATATTGGTTTTCTACACTGCTATTGACAATGAGTAACTACAAATGTTAAGTTAGAAAGAATTTATGGTAATCGCCAAGATTTTCATATTATGGGTCACAACTGTAAAGTTTTGATAAAAAGGAATTTTTTTTACTAAAAAGAAACCCATAATTGGTTTTTCGTATTGTTACGAGTAACAAGAAAACATAATTTTTATTTTAAAACAGGTCTCGAAATTCTTCTAAGATCTTTAAATGATAAAATAGTCATTTTTTATAAAATGGCAAAAACGAACCACAAAATGCCCGATTTAAGAAAACACTCTTCAGTAGGAATTCTTCCATAACCCACAAGTAATAGAATGGTAAAGTAAAATGAAAGGTTTAGTCACGTAACATTTGAACTACATGACTTACAAAAAACCCGCTTAGGGTAAAATCATCATTTTTAAAAGAAACCCCTAAAACGAGCCAAGCCTCTCGAATTAGCAAAACGCCTTTAGATGAAAAATGTTCCATAATATGTAAAGTAATGAACCCGTCAAGTAAGATGGGAAATTTAACTAAGGAATGTTTAAGTTAGGTAAAGAAAAAGTAAACCGATAGGATACAAAGTTATCTATAAGGAATGAACATTTAATGTTTAAGTTATATTATTTATCAAGTAGGTCGGTAATAAGAAAGTTAGTTAGTAGTCAGGTGTCATTTGAACAAGACACAAAATCGATTAATAGAAGGAAAATGAATGAAATGGGAACACTAGAGCGTTATCCGGGTAAGTTTAGTGAAGAAAATGAATTCTAATGTTTTTGAATATATTTTATGTCTACGTTTGTTATGCATAAAGTTTTAAAGATCAAGTGAATGTTTGTAATGTATTTGCAATTAAAGTATGTTTACATGTGTAATGCATAATGTTTTAAAGTTCAAGTAATAATTTTCAATATGTTTGCATATGATATGTTAGCATTTGATATACTTATGAAAGTTAACAAGAGGGTAGAGTAAAGATGATAAGTAAGTGTCATACCAGCCTCCTTGATGTGAGGTTTATAAGTAAAATTAAAGTTATGACCTCGTTATTCGATGGTCTTAAGTTTTCCAAAAGTGAAGCATTATGTTTATGTTTTTATGATTGATGATGTTGGTATGAACACTTAAGTTCATAAGATAAGAAAAGATAAGAACGATGATAAAAAGTTTAAATAAAATTAACTATATTAAGAAGCTCGTAATTGGAAGTTCATAAATGAGCATAAATAGAGTCATACATTATATTATTGCTTACATTCTTTTCCATGAAATGTTTATGTGATACGTTTATGAAAATATTTTAAGAAATGTCATACGAGAAATATTTAAGAAAAACATTTTAAAAAAAATGTTCACATGAAAAGGTTTTTGAAGAAGTTTTATGAAAGAAAGTTTTAAATGTTTTATAAGATTATGTTTGAACTTACTAAGAGTAAGCTCATTACAAGTTCCTCCATGCTGTAGGTAGTCCTACGGGAGACTAGCAATACTAGTAGAAGAGATTGGTGTTGTGATGGACAGATGCGAATATTGAATATGGATACCACTACGGTAATTTTTAACTGCAGAAAGAAAAAGTTTTCCGTTGATTTTAAAAGAGGTTTCAAAGGTTTTACTAAAGTAAATATTTCTTAATGAGTCTAAGAAATGTTTTGAATAATTTTAAAGTCTAAGTGTTGAGCTATGTTTCAACTTCAGTTGCAATAAAAGTCGTAACAGTTTTTAAATGTGTTTTAAGAAAAAAATTATTTTGT
The DNA here is from genome assembly GCA_946598075.1 of Artocarpus hirsutus. Taxonomy (NCBI): domain Eukaryota; kingdom Viridiplantae; phylum Streptophyta; class Magnoliopsida; order Rosales; family Moraceae; genus Artocarpus; species Artocarpus hirsutus. The sequence continues at coordinate 28,681 of CAMOHE010049031.1, read as the reverse complement.
ATTTTCTTTCTAAGTAAATAAGATTAAAGTTTAAGAAATGATGTTTTAAAAAGTTAAATGATGGCTCGAAAAGACGAGACGTTACAAGACACACCTCATCACCTTTTCCCTTTTTTTTTTTCTCCTCCCACCACGACTTCAAGGGAGTTGAGTTGTCTAATTCAGTGACAACCATATGCCTAGACACTCCGAATTTCTACTTGATGCCCTAATAGGCCAAAATTTTGGGACCATTTATTTTGTTTATCATAACCGGGGCAAGTGTAAGAAATTGATAATGAACATCACAAACAAAGATGGTGCTCTTAACTTGATGGATACAATTTTTGCCCCCTTAAAGAAGAACAACAAAGCGCTAGGAATAAGCTCTTGGTTTCATAATTTTATCTCTCTTTTTTCCTTTTTCTTTCCTTTTTCTGATCTTTTCTTCACTCTTCATGCTCATTCATGCTTTATTTTTGCATAACGCTAAAGGTTCTCGGACATAATAATTTGACAAGTCATTTGGCATATAAATTTCCCCTCCAGCTTTAAAGGTTTGCTTGGAATTCTAAGACAGCTAATGGGGCCTTTTGTCTCTGTCAACCCAAGTGACATTTGCCAAGCATGCCTAATCTAAAGGACTTAATATAAATATTATGATATAATATATATATATATATATATATATAATGTATGTATTGAACTTACAGGACTTATTAAATTGAATGGTTTAGGTCTTGACAACAAGCCATTTGGTATAAATCTAATCTTGGCTTTGCTAAAAGAGCTTAATCCACAAAACATATGACTCACTCTTGGATTTTGAAGTTGTAAAGCCTTTAACTTTTTCGATGTAAACGAAAAAAGAAGTCTTGACAATTCTAGAGTATGCTAATTAAATAACATAGTAATAATAACTGTGGAAAGGACAAAATGAATGCATATATATATATATATATATATATATCTATATATATTTTAGTTTTCTCATATGCCAAATCATTTATTTTAATCAATAGGGGGCTTGGGCGGCTCATAAGAAAAGAATAATATATACTATCTTATTAATCAATTTCTTGTTTTCGTAATATAAAATATGATGGTGCAAAATTAACTATCCATGCACATGCTATTCAATACTTTATGTATGTTATAAATTAATTCTATAGCCACACCATTTTAGGGTTTCAAAGTTTTGTCGATGCATTATTAAAAAGTTGTGTCCTTCAAATGTTAGACATATTAAAATCAGAGTTAGAAATAAAAATTAAAAAAAAATCCAGTGTATATAACGTGAGAAGTTACATGATTTGGGAGGTGATGGGGCCCTCACCTCATCCAAAAGCATGGAATCTTTTTTATGAGCTTCACTTAACACAAGTGATTTGTTACATTGGGGAGGAACATCCCCGGCTTTGTGATTTATGTCCAATTTGACATGTAACCTAAAATTTCATATCAATATCCACATAATTACAGTTTAAGACTTGGATCACATGTTCAATTTTGATATCCAAAATGGTATTTAATCAATTACATTATACTAAGTCATTAAAAAAAATTAAAATACTTTTTAATTGATTTTTTTATTTTTTAATATTTGTGTGCATTAAATAATGTGGCATAATATAATTAGTTAGATGCCAGTTTGAGACATACAAAATTAGACAAGTTTGATGAAATATCTCAAATAGATTATCCCAAAAATTTGGCTAAATTACATTAGTATTATAAACTTGTCTTTAAACTTAGCCCTCTCCCCCTTCCGTGCTCTATATATACATATATATTGGCTGGAATTGAGCTAAATTACATTACTATTGTTATATTTTTTTTAGTACTATAAAATTAATTAATTCATGTATATATAAATTAATAATGACTATATTTTCATTCATCTAAATGAATGGGACAAGGTTATAATATTTTATAAAGCGTGCAGAAGCTAGGAAAAATTTTACTTAGAAGAATAATATTGTAGCATTCAATATTAGGCAAAAAATCCCAAAAAAAAAAAAATTAAACAAAAAGTTTCAAGCTTTTGAATTGACTGTGTCTGCTAAGAGAGAACTTTTCAACATGTTTTTGGTGGGAGGTCTATTGCCGGCCCAGTGGAGCCCACTTGTTGCAAAGATTGGGCTTGATCCGGCAGCCTTTTTCCCTTAACTGAAACACATGCCGGCATGGCGCTTTAGGCCCCACCAAAATCCCCAATCTTCGTTGTGGGCCCCCCTTCCAAACCTTTTGTCATTCTCCGGCTAACCGACTAACAAACATTTAAAACTACCAGCCGAGCTTCCTAGGCTCGGAGCCGAACCACATGTTTGAATGTTTCGAACTTTGGAGGGAAGCTGGCTGGTGATTGACAACAAAGCCCTTGGTTCTTTCTCTTAGGGGCTCAGGGTTTTTGGTCACTTGGTAACTTTTCAAGAATTGAGTAGTTATTTCATATTATTTCTTGAATATAATAGAGAGTCCCCAAATTGATGAATTTTTTTAAAAATCCTAAATTGATGATTAGAATCATTATTAAGGCGGAAATTTCTTCTTCGTGCACGTCACTTGTTGTGCTCTGTCATCACATGGGGTTTTATATTATGTTTTCCAAATGAGCTTTTGTGATGCATGCGACATCATTTTCATCCAAATTTTAACAGCTATCGTTAATTTTTAGAGACAACAGGTATCACTTGATAAATTTAAAGAATGTATTTGAAATTGGAGAAAATTACATGTTATGCCACGTTTTAAAAAAATTGTTAATTTATACCATACTTTAAAAAGTTGTATTACACTAGACTTATATTATATGCTTAAGTTATGTTACACTTAAACATTTGCAGTATTTATAAAAAATAAATTTCAAAATATAACATTTGTAAATATTTCCCTTTAAATTAAAACTTTAGGAGACAATCTATCAATTTGTCAAAAGTAAAAAAATAAAAGCATCAAGTATTCTTTTTAGTTCTTATTAATAAATTTCTAGAGCCGGTAACATCTCCAAATTATCAATAGTATAATTAAGGTGGTACTTGCACTTATGTCCATTGAGTTAGAAATATACAAGTTTGATCAATCCCGTCTGCTTTATGCTATTGCTAGCTTGGACTATAACTTCCACCCGTTACATACGTGTGTGTGTGTGTGTGTGTGTGTGTGTGTGTGTGTGTATATATATATATATATATATTTTTTTTTTTTTCAACCCTCAAATGTTTCTGGAAAATTCGTGATATATTATCGCGCTGGTAACCCTCATGCAACTTTCAAGCATATATGATGTTTTCCCCTTTTTATTTATTTTTTCCTCTCTAATGTATTTCTTTCTCAATTATGATAGCTTTTGCTAGATGCGTGAATTGCACATATAGACCTTTAGTATTCCAAACAATACACATACATTATTAATTTAGTATTATATATATATATATATATATATATATATATATATTGCATGTATGTATGAAAGAGGTAGCAACAATCAAATTGATGAAATTTTTTTAAAGACTAGGAGTGGCCTAAATCATGAGATGGTGCATACAATCATGTGCTCCTACTTGCTAAGTCCATGTCATGCTTCTTGGTTGGCCATCATCTTTCATGAAGATAAGATGCATATCCTCTAACTGAATTTTCTTTTCATTTCTTTTGGGTTATATTACTAAATCCTGTTGCTTAGCCCCATTTTCGCTTTTTCTCTCCTTTTCCCTTTTAATTGCATCTTTTGTATCAAAATGTATAATGTGATCATGCACTTGTTACATCATGAGGAAGAAAAACAATATGGACCGTTCTTTGCGGACAATTGTTTTGGAAATGAAAAACACTTATTGTTTTGGTGTAAAATTATGAAAATATACATACATACATACATACATATATATATATATATATTTATATAAAGTTCTTGAGAAAACTACATCTTCCTGAAACTAACTTTTGGCCTACAGCTCTAAGGCCATTGTTCTTTTATATGCTTTCTTATAACTTTTTTTGGTCAGCTTCATGATTATGACCATAGAACTAAGTTGGTAATCAATTTATTTAACCATCTCATTGATCCCTACAAGTTAATCACCAATTCCCTAATTAATAAATAAAAGGAAGAATCTACGGTAGTTAAGTACTTTGTAACAACTCAAATAGCTTCATCATGATCAAAAGCATTTTAAGTTTAATATAAAAAATTTAAAATTAAAATGTTGACTCGTGGCGTCTCAATGAAGTTAAAGAATCATCCAACCAAAATTAGTTTATTGCTTATGATTATTACTAACGTGTGTATAAAATACAAATGGCTTTCTTGAAGCAATATATTGCATTATTCCCCGCAGAAAGGCATAACTTCGGTGGGCGATTGATTTAGTTATCGAGTGCATTATCTAAAAGATTTAGTTTAATCTCTGGGCATGTTTACTTTACATTAAAGGGAAAGGAAAAGTAGGGCTAGTTTTATTTCCCTTTAAATAATGTGTTTACTTAAAAAATCAATAATAAGAGTTTTGTGGGTTCTACATAATATAGGAAACGAGCAAAGGGAATATCAATTCTCCCATACCCTCTAGTATTGATCCTCTATTAAAGAGAATAAATACTATATTTATTTAGATATTCAAATTCAAGTGTTATTATTTAATAGAAATGAGTTATGTAAAAAAGATGTTTTAGTAATTATATTAAAAAAGATCTTCCTTTCTAAGTAAATAAATACTAGAAAGGGAATGAGATTGTTTCTCATTACGCCATCAAATAAGAAAGTAAACACACACTACAAGAAAAACTAAATTTAACGATATATTATTTACGACATGTAGTTTTTAAATGTCGTATTACCTTTTCTTTATATTCCTTCACAATTTGATAAACATGCCTTGATGTAATGTTCCTAATCCTAAATAGTGTAAAAAATAATTCCTAACACAATCTCTTTAGTTAATACCCTAACACACACATGGATTAGAGAAAAACACCAAAAGTCTAAAAGGTGTTGCGATTTCTTTTGCAACTTTCTTTTTTTTTTCATAGTAAATTATTGTAGCGGCTAAAAATGAATATAATCCTGATCATATGAGAGTGAATTATTATAAATTTTAAGTGCATTATTGTTTTGCTTTTCTTTTAAGACTTTCTTGCTTTCGGTACTAAAGAAATAAGGCATTAATTCTTAACAATAAGTTAATTTGGATGCTCATTCACAAAACTAAATTGCACGATATAATTATATTCACACAATGTTTAAGGTATAAGCGATATCATTCAGAGAAGATAGCATGCAAGTTGAATTATTATTTCCTATTCATATCTATTATAAAGATCATTATGTTTAGAATATTATTAAAATAAATAGCTTTGTGAATCTTGGGCTCATTGCTTGAGCATGAGCCGATCAGAATATTGCTTAAAACCACTACCGTAAAACATAATTTCAAGTGCATGAACAAGAGGCATACAAGGAATACTATATGAATTATGAAGTAAGAGTATGAAACGCGTTTTCTTCTTTTGTGAAAAATGTATTGAAAAGGGCATCCAAGGACCTAAATATATTCAAAATAAAAAAAATGAAAGTATATATAAGGAACAAACTGATAATTCATTGAAATTTAATAGTGGAAAAAATAAAATAAAACAAATAATGTCGATTAATAATGCTTTAGATGCAAACAAGTAATATACCAAAATATTTCTTCTTCTCCATATATGTTAGCTAAAGATCAATAGTGTAAATGAAATTAAGAAATTCATGCAGGCACAACATGAGTACAAATGACACTACACTCTCTAAGATACACACATACATATTGTAACGCCCCTAAGTGGGGGTTAACAGTTTTTATTAAATAAAATAAAGATTAGAAAATAAATACAAATCGTCAAAGTAATTTGCCCGGGACTTAAATAAAAACTCTTAAATCAAAATAAAGACATAAACAAATAAATAAACCACAGTTTAATGTAGCACCTTAGATTTTAATAATATACAACTGTCATCATCATCATTTCAACCCTCAAAAGATCTTAATACAGTCACAGAAAATAACAATTGATGCTTACATTATCATG
>CAMOHE010049031.1:0-22613 GCA_946598075.1 Artocarpus hirsutus | reverse complement strand
AAAGTATATATAAGGAACAAACTGATAATTCATTGAAATTTAATAGTGAAAAAAATAAAATAAAACAAATAATGTCGATTAATAATGCTTTAGATGCAAACAAGTAATATACCAAAATATTTCTTCTTCTCCATATATGTTAGCTAAAGATCAATAGTGTAAATGAAATTAAGCAATTCATGCAGGCACAACATGAGTACAAATGACACTACATTCTCTAAGATACACACATACATATATACATATATATATAAATACACACACACACACACACACATACTAATATAATACGTATTCCATTTGGATATGAAAAGGTGGTAATATAGATGATAGATTCTACACTTTTTATGGCATTTATATATATAACTCCCCTCGACTACTCATTTACAACCAACAGGTTAGAATCAGACTAATTATAGCTAACAATTGCAGCTTGAGCTTAAAAGTTTATAGATACAAGTTTGTTTCAATTTATTACTTCTTCTTTTTCACTATATATAATTTTTCCCTTGGCACCCTAAATTATACTACTTTGTAATTATGCACACAATATAAGTTTTTTTTTTTTTCCTTTCTTTTCAAGGTTGTGCATGCGTCTTTGGGTCTTGTGTAGCGCCAAAAGTAGCTTGTTCTAATGATTTGAAGAATTATGAGCTGGATAAAAAAATATAGTATGGGAATATATATTATAATAATGATATTGAGGGAAATAAGGTATGCCGTATGGGAATTAGATAGCCAGAAAAAAAAGCACGAACTACAAAAAAGAAAAAAAAAATTCTGGATTGTTCTTGCTTAATTATCAGATTGATTTTTGGAAGAAAGAATATATCCTTTTGATCTTTTTTTTTTTTTAAAATAAAAATTTGGTTTAGTTATTACTAACCTCTTTTTCATGTTGTGGTGGGGGGTAACCTAGGACAAGCATGCATCAACTCCGAGATGATGCAGGCAAAGCAAAAGATGATTTCAATGCATTTTATGTGTAATTTCATGTTAGGAAGGGATCAAAATCTAGTCATTAATTCAGCCCAAACTTTAAAGTTGCAATTTTCTTTTCTTTTCTTTTCCTTCTTTTTATCATTATCGGATCATCATATCTCTCCTTTTTTGGTTTAATTGTGCAGCTAAAATTCCAAATAAATTCCCTATATATAGATGTGAATGTATACACACACGTACATATATTTATTTCCAATGAGCATATGGTCTTCATAAATTAAAGTGAAATTAAAAGATAGCAATAATTGCTTTCCAATATTTCTCACGACTCAATAAAGAAGAAAAATAAATTAACCAGCTCAATACGAACTATATTTCCTGAAATTAAAGTAGAGGATAATATATCTGGAGTTAAAATGACTTAATGAACTAGCCATAAAAGTTTTTTTTCTTTGTAGTACAAGGCTAATTACATAAATTATACTTTCTGGTTTTTATTATTTCTTAATTTGTCCTTTTGTTTTTAGAAACTACAAAGATACCTTTTGAATTTCAAAACTTGTTTTCATTTTATTCTTTATAAGTTTTTTCAACTAAAAAACATAAAAATAAGATAAAATACGCTTAATTAAACCTAACTTGTTTCTAAAATACATGTATCTTTTTGACAAAATTTTAAAAAATATTTAAAAATTTTAAAAAATTCATAAAACTTATGATATTTTTTTGAAATTTGATATTTTGTTTTAGAATTTTTTATATTTTTAATACATAACAAATTTTTCATAACCACTTAAGGATAATTATCTTGTTTTGTTCAATTTTTTTAATTCATAAAAATGAAATTGAAATAAATTTTTAAATTTCAAAAAATACCGTTGTAGTTTCGAAGAATAATAGAATAAACTAAAAAATAGTTAAAACTAAAAGATACAACTATATAATTAATCCTTGTAATAATTTTTTAAGGGATTTGTAATAAATTATTGTATCAGTTATTTATTGTTTATTTTAGTAATTGTTAAAAAAATAAATTTTTTTTTTTCTACTTCTCACCCGCGAAACACAAACCGTTAAAAGCCAAGTTCCCACGAGGGTCGGAACCAGGTTCGGACCAGCTTTTCGTCGTCATATTATAGAGAGAGAAAAAGCTCGGAAAAACGGCGAGAAAGTAAAAGAGAAACGCCGAGAAAACAAAAGAAAAAAAATTCCAATCCATTTCTTTCTTTCTTCTCTCTCTTTCTAATGTCCGATCTTTTGAACTCTAGTTATCGTCATCGCCAATCACGTTCACTTCCTGTGATAATTCAAACATTTCTGTTGTTTTCTTTTTTCCAATTTTGGCTTTGACTCTAAAAAAAGAAACAGAAAAAAAGGAAGAAAAAAACCAGAAATTTCTTGAATCACTGCAAAACAAGAAAGAAAACCGAATTTTTTTTCTTCTGATTGATTTTGAATTTTTATTTATCGGAGATTATAAGGTTTTTGGGTTGTGGAGTGCGAGATTTTTGTTTGAAATAATAATAATGGCGACAGAGCAAGTATTGCCGTTCTCTGTGGCTTCGATAGTCGAGGACGTTCTTCAACAGCATGGTGGTGGCCGTACAACAAGTCACATTGACTTCGCTTCACGGAAGGCGGAGGAAGCTTGTACGTCTTTAATTTCTTCTTCATTTTTTTTTTCAGATTAAATTTGCGTTCATTTTTCCTTAGTTTCTTTGTTTCTTCATGAATCTCTTATATGATCATATGAAATCATACAATGGTTTTCTGTTGAATTTGGTGGAATTTGCCTATTTAATTCGTGGAATGTCTGAAGCATTACGTTAATTACAGAAGTTTTCTGCAGCAAAATCTGTCTCTTGGGAAAGAAGGTTATTTGTTGATGGGATTAGGTTTTAACGGAATCATATGTCTGATATTTGGGAATGAAATTCAAGATCATGGATTTTGAGTTTTCGGCATGAAGTTTAGTGATGATAGGTCAAAAAAGAAATAGTTAAAAGTAGATTGATTGAAAACAAAATTATTGTTTTGTTGTCAATTTTTTAGTCTCAACGTAATTTCGGAAAATAGCTTACTTCACCTTTAAATGGAACAGCCATAAAAGTTAATTTGGTCTCATTTTTATGCTTGCAGCCTTGAGAAGATATGAAGCAGCTGGATGGTTGAGGAAGACAGTTGGAGTTGTTGGGGGTAAAGATTTGCCGGCCGAGCCTTCTGAAGAGGATTTCAGGATCGGATTGCGAAGTGGAATTATTCTTTGTAATGTACTTAACAAGGTCAATCCTGGAGCTGTGGCAAAGGTGCTTTTTCTGATTCTATTTGCTAGTTATCCATCACCTCTTTCCCCCTTTTGTGTTTCTTTAAATAGATTCGTTGATAATGTCAAGATCCTTTCTTTGTATAGGTAGTTGAGGGCCCTTCTGACTCCATAGTTGTTCCAGATGGGGCAGCTCTTTCTGCATTTCAGTACTTTGAAAACATCAGAAACTTTCTGGTGGCTGTGGAGGAAATGGGGCTTCCAACTTTTGAAGCCTCTGATCTTGAACAGGTCGGTGTCAGAAGACTATTTTAGAATCTTATAAATCTTTAAGCATAATTGATAGATAAACTCATGTGGTAAGATAAACACATTACAGTGGACACTTTCTTATTAGACATTTTTGAGAATTCTGAATATATAGGGAGGAAAGTCTGCAAGAGTTGTAAACTGTGTTCTAGCGCTCAAATCATATAGTGAGTGGAAACAAGGAGGCGGGAGTGGCTCGTGGAAATTTGCTGGAAATATGAAACCACCCACTTTCGGGAAGCCTTTCATGCGGAAAAATTCGGAACCATTTATGAATTCCGTTTTGAGGACATTGTCATGGGGTGAGAAGTCTCTAGACAGCTTGTCGAGTCAGTCTTCTAGTGGAGATCTAGGCCATGACCTCAATGAAACAGTTAGTTGAACTTTGTTTTTTCCGAATATTATTTGCCTTGGAGCACATTGATAAGAGCATGATTACTTTCATTCTGATTCTTCAGGGTTCCTCTAGTTCCATACATGTTCTAGTCCGTGAAGTTCTTTTGGATAAGAGGAAAGAAGAAATCCCACTTGTAAGAATTCTTGCGTTAATCATGTTGATTTTCTAACCTACTGAAGATTTAAAAAAAAAAAAAAAAAATCTGCATAAGAAGATAGGCAGGTGTCAACACAAGACATGCAGGAGTCAACACAACTTCCATAAACTCCTGCCGTGGAGGTTTCGATGGAGGCATTATAAACCACAAAGAGAACCAGTTGCTTAATAAGGGCCAATTGAGTTATATCATTTGTCCTGTAGACTGAAAATATGAGTTTGAACCACCAATTCAATTTTAGGTCTTTTGATGGTCAAAGTTTTGGACTCCCTTTCTGTTTCCAGCCTAAGCATTCTTTGTTTTTGATGGATCATATCATTTGGTTTCTTATAAGTTTTCCTTTTGTATGAAATAGATTATAGAGTCTATGCTTAGTAAAGTGGTGGAGGAATTTGAGCGTCGCATAGCAAGCAACAATGAACTGGTAAGCAGCCCTCTTTCTTCAATGTTAGTTCCCACTTCAGATTAAATCCATTTTGCTGACAAGTTTTGCCACCTTTTGAGCATAGTGGGACTTGAAAATTAAGTTCTTAATTTTCAGTTAACACTTATGTCCTACCACCAAATGGACTAAGTGACTGTCTAACTCTCTGATGCAGAAGAATCACTTGTGAGTTGGGCTTAATTCTATTGAACCTTTTTTTAATGACGTGTTTTCCTTTTGCAAACTGACAGATAAAAACAATTCCAAAAGATGTGGCGTTATCTAGCACTGACAAGACTCGATCAAAATCTGCTTGTGAAGACATAGAGGTATAAGAACATATTTGACGCTAATGAATGTGGTCATTTTGGTATCATTTGCTAAAATTTTGCATGCAATTTGTTTCTGCTTATAAAGCAGCTTTTATTGTCCACAATTTGATGATATTATCTGTATGTGTATGAATGATTAAGATGGAAGAAAAAGACACCAGCCAAATGGGAAAGGAAGAATGTATTCAGATGTGTAAAGATGAAGAAGTTTCGAAAGGCCAGTTTTCGAAGCAGCATATACTAGTTGAACATCAACAGAGAGATATTCAGGTAATTCAAATTGCACAGCAATAGTGTTCCGAATTCTTTTCTTCCTGCTGAGGATAATAATATTTTAATGTGTGCGAATGTTCTATAGGATTTGAAACATATTCTTCATAATACAAAAGTTGGAATGCAATTTTTACAAATGAAGTACCAAGAGGAGTTCGACAATTTAGGTACAACTAATTAAACCCAAGATTGGTAACTATTTTGCTGAGTTCTAAGAGAAGAATTGTCCATCTCATACGAGTTCTATTCTTGATAGGTAAGCACTTGCATAGTATTGCCTATGCTGCTTCAGGTTACCAAAGAGTTCTTGAAGAAAATCGCAAGTTATACAACCAAGTGCAGGACCTGAGAGGTAAATTATAGAGGTTTTTTCTGAATTTCAGGTTCTTATATACACTAATATAAGATTTGCATAAAGATTAATAACTTTTAAATGTGATTTACCAGGAAATATTAGAGTTTACTGTCGAGTTAGACCCTTCTTGGCTGGACAAACTAATCGTTTGAGTACTATTGAACACATAGATGAAGGAAATATTATAATCATCGCTCCTGCAAAATATTGCAAAGAGGGACGCAAATCTTTCACTTTCAACAAAGTATTTGGTCCTTCTGCAAGTCAAGGTTAGCAACTCTGCAAGTCTTTAATCTTATACGACTGATTCAATATTTTTCATATTTGTGATCATCTATCCAATTACTGCTCTTTTTTTCCCCCACAGAGGAGGTATTTGCAGACACCCAGCCTTTGATTCGGTCAGTTCTTGATGGTTACAACGTCTGTATATTTGCTTACGGCCAAACAGGATCAGGGAAAACTTTTACTATGGTAAGAAAGAGAGGTGCAGGTTTAATTGCTCTTAATATACTTTGTCCACTTTAATATGTGTTGAAAAGTAGACATTAGGCTAATTGCTTAAGCTTTGTGGATTTATCTTGTTTGCAAATTTAGACTGGACCGAAAGAACTCACAGAGGAAAGCCAAGGTGTCAACTATAGGGCATTGCACGACCTATTTCTTCTCTCAGAACAAAGAAAAGATATCTTTTTCTATAAAATTTCTGTTCAGATGCTCGAAATCTACAATGAGCAAGTCCGTGATCTCCTTACAATGGATGGTGCCAACAGAAGATATCCTTTATGTGACAAATTATTTCCCTATAGCTTTATGCATACTTTAACATTTCGCATATTCTCATATGTTCTTAACTCCAAAATACATTAGAAATCCGTAACAGTTCTCAAAATGGAATCAATGTGCCAGAGGCAAACATTGTACGTGTCTCATCAACATCTGATGTCTTGTATTTGATGAATCTTGGGCAGAAGAATCGGGCAGTGGGTGCTACGGCCATGAACGATAGAAGTAGCCGTTCTCATAGGTATCAACTAAGAAAATTAATAATTACAAATCACGTCACATTTTATTCTATGGTCATGCTGGAAAACAGCTTTCTATTTAATGCTTTACGTAGTATTAAATTCTTTATGGCACTTATTTGCAGCTGCTTGACCGTTCATGTTCAAGGAAGGGACCTAACATCTGGAACTGTACTTCGCGGTTGCATGCATCTGGTTGACCTGGCAGGAAGTGAAAGAGTAGACAAATCAGAGGTGACTGGAGACAGATTAAAGGAGGCCCAACACATCAATAAATCTCTCTCTGCCTTAGGGGATGTAATTGCTTCTCTTGCTCAAAAGAATTCACACGTTCCTTACAGAAATAGTAAACTCACACAACTACTCCAAGACTCGCTTGGTAAGAATGTGCATTCTTGAAGCCACTTAAATTTTTGAAGCTGTTATTCTAATCTAATATTCTATGAGATTTATGATGCTGATTCTTGAATTTTTCAGGTGGACAAGCAAAGACCCTCATGTTTGTTCACATTAGCCCCGAGGTTGAAGCAACTGGAGAAACAATTAGCACCCTGAAATTTGCTGAACGGGTTTCAACCGTTGAGCTTGGTGCTGCTCGAGCTAACAAAGATAGCGCAGATGTGAAAGAACTTAAAGACCAGGTTTCAGTCTTGATTTATCTGTTTATCTTCAACGATGCATTCCACAAATGATTTCTGTTCTTTCGTTTACAATTTTATTTTTGTACTTTTCTTTTCATAGATTGCTAGTCTTAAGGCAGCTTTGGCGAGGAAAGAGGGAGAAAGAGAGCATCTTCACCATTCCCAGTCTTCCAGCCCAGAGAGATTTAAAATGAAGTCAGCCGGATCTTCCCCTTCATACCCTAGAGGGAGAAGTCTCATAGACTTCTCCGGAGGGCGCAGGCAACCAATTGATGCTGTTAATAACATTGAGGTATAAACCAAATACCATAACTGGATGCCATGTTAGAACAAGCCAATTCATACTAGATTTTAATACTTCCCAATTTCAATTTTTTTGGTGTTTTTGGACAAACCAATGTTTCAAATAGTTTTCTACTCAGACTTTGGTCATATAATCTATCTTTCTATCATAAGAGCTGTGATTTTGTTGGCTGGTTGAATCTATTAGCACAGAAACGAATGTACAAGTTAGACTTCACATATATGTCTTATGTATGTAGGCTCAGAACTCTGCGTCAAAATTGAAAAGACAAAGTTTGGATCCACAAGACATGTTAATGCATTCACCTTCATGGCCATCTGTTGAGAGCACTCCCGAGGCAAATGGAAAGGAAGATGACAAGGAATCAGTTTCCAGTGATTGGGTTGACAAGATCATGGTGAACAAGCATGACAGCATAAGTAGAGAGGAGAATCTGACGGAATGTTGGGATGTAGACAGTACGCAGCTGTCAGAGATGTTTGGCCAGAGCTACCTTCCAGACCCTTCAAAGATATACACGGAGCAACAGCTCACTAATCTTAATGGGAACAAAAAGGGCGGGCAAGACTACGATTTACAGAGGAGTAATCGGTATGAGATGCCCACCACTGATGACTCTGATGATCAGCTGGAGGCTGCAACCAGTGATTCTTCAGAGCCAGACATGCTTTGGCAGTTAAATCCTCCTAAACCTACCAACATTCCCAATGGCTTCGGAGGCGCACAAACAGGCAAAACCTATCCCAAGCCAGCAAGGAGTCCAGAAACCAGGTAAATTTCTATTGCTTTCTTTTTAAGAATAGAAAAAGAAAATGAAAATACTCGACATTGTACCATGTTACAAGAAAAACATTCTTATGACAGCTCCATCACTTAGAGCAATGTTATATCTCACCAACTAATCATAGATATACATGTCAACTCTATGTATCACAAATTGTGATATAAGGATCCACATAGTTTTTATAAGATAATTTTTAACCGAGAGCCCGTCTATTTTGCGGTATCACCATTTCTTGTCCATTCTATGTGGCCACATTCTTTCCTTTGGGGTCTAGCTTTCCTTTTCACTAGCAACATCATATCCTCTTATTAAAATCACTAATGCTTTTCTTGTTGTTTGTGTTCTTAATAGGAGTTTGATTCCATCTTTGATACCCTCTCCTTCTCCTTTGCTGTCGCGGAAGGCGCACAATGGGGTCAGTCAACTCATTCAACCTTCGTACAGGCCTGTGAGGCAGGCAGTTCAAGGACAAGGAAAGCGGAGAACACCAAAATGAACATATATATATACATATACTGTTTATAAAAGTGTTGGAGCAAGTTGTTTTATCGTTCTTTTACAGTTGGTATATATTTTTTTGTGTGCTTATTATCCGGTTAGCTAGAGAAAGAGAGTGAGAGAAAAAGTATAGTTTTTTTCATTTTTGCCCTTTTCAAGGTATTGAATATGGCAATGATTCTAGTTGCCTAAGTTTCCGAGGCGGTGATGATTAGATGCTTCATGTTGTCCCCCCTGGTCGGGTTTTCCTGTTTTGTTTATACGGGCTTTAAGTTCTTGTAAGAAAGTCTTTGCTTTTCTTTTTCCCCTGTATGTGTCTCAAATGGAAAAGGAAAGAAAGGAAAATTTTCATATCGTGAGAGAAAAAGGCTTTACAGTTTCACGTCCAACGTGGCCCTGACATCAATTTGCTTGCACCTTTAGCAACAGACCAATATCATTACATAATTATATTTATAATTTCACAATGTACTGAGATTTAGTGTTTCCATGTTTCTTTTGTCGTGTGACGTTAACGATGCAAATAGCATGTGAAACGGTTTCTTCAGTTTAACAATTTGTTGTTTTCTAATGTGATTTCAGTTTCAGATGACACGAGTAGAGAACGTCTGCAAACATGAAGAAATAATGAAAAAGGAGTTGTTCCAAATATATATATATATATATATATATATATATATAATATGCATATATAGAAAATTGTTATATATATATGGAGCGTTTACGGTTTTTATCTTTAGACGGTGCAAACAACGTAACATTTTTTAATAGGATAATAACAATGTATTATATTAAATATAACATTAAGATTTAATCATCCGATGTTGTATATTTTGTTCTAAAGGATGAAATACTATATCCTTAATATGATGACACCAAATTAAAAAAAGAAATTACACTAAATAACACAATTCGATTATTAATATAAGCAAATAGTATATTTTTAAAAATATTAAAGTAAACAACATTTAGAATCTTATACTCTTTTTAAACACTTGAATTTTCAATTTTATCTCATCCTTTGTCTTCTTTTTCTTCTTCTCTTTCTTTTCGTTTTATTTTTTGTTATCTTGTTGTTGTTTCATGTTTCCCTCTATGTCATTCTATATAAAAATAAATTTTGTTTTAATCTCAATAGGTTATAAACTAAATACTATTATGCTTTAGTCTATTTATTTTTATTCCCAATTAATGATAGGCTAATTCTCTCTTTCTCCTAATTAAAAAAAGTATAAAAATTTTAAAATAGCTATGCTTTTTTTTTTTAGAAACATTGTAACTCTGTTTGAGAATCATAGTTTGGACCGAAAAATTTAGTCCAAACATGGTTTTTATAGTATCAAAGGAGTTTGAATTGAGAATTTTAATTTAGACTAATTGTTCGAACTAATTTTTTTCTTTTAATGTTGTCAAACACTAGTTTGTGTTTAGGCTAAATTTTTCGATCCAAACTATGGTTCCCAAATGAAATCGCAATATTTCTAATAAAAATAAAAAACATAGCCATTTCAAATTTTCTACATTTTTTTTTAATTTGGTGTTCCCACATTAAGGATATAGTATATACTTTTCTAGGACAAAATATACGATAACATTGGATGATTAAGCTTGATGTTATGCTTAATATAACACAGAGTTGTTATCCTATCAAAAAAATGTTACTTTGTGTGGACAATCCAGAGGTAAAGACCGTAACCACTGCCTATATATATAAGGTGAATAAGAAAAATAACACATTTTGGGAAGAAAAGAAAAATTAATATCGTAAATTTTGAGATACAAAAATGAATAACATCTTTACATAAAAAAATTTGAAATTCTCAAAATACCCCCTTGTTTTCTCCTCCTTAAAACCGTCATATATATATATATACACACACACACTAGTTGAAAAGCATATGCTTTGCGTAATATATTAAGCATATTAACAAAAAAAAAAGAAGAAAAAAAACAAAAAAACAAAAAAAAAATCTTTTTGGAGAAAAAATGTTTCAGACAGTTAAAAGAAAAAAAATGTTTTGAAATACAAGGGAAAATACATTTCAGTTAGAAAATTAAAAAAAAACATATCATAAAAAGAAACGATGAAACATTTCGAATTTCGAGCATCCTGAGAGCACCATGCAAAACTTATTCTTATTTTACATATATGCTAATGATATATATATTATATATATATATATAATAAATGAAATTTGTTGAAATTTCTAACTTTTTTCTTTCAATAGAGTACAAAAACTGTTATACCTACTATGTAGTAGAATACATTTAAAACCATATCATTTCGTACAATTATCATTATAAACTTCTTATTTGTTATGATTTCTATTTTTCTTTGCTAAACCGTGTTTATATAGCCTGGTAAGCCTTGTTCTAATTCCAGTAGTAGCCAATCACAACACAACACCATCCTACAATAAGACCCTAATCTTAAAGAGTTTCTCAAGGCTTTTTTTTTTTTTTGCTAAATAAAAAAAAAAGATAAGTGATGGTTTCACATCCCTATTTAATGACTTAAGAGAAATCTAGATATTTATGTTTCATGCCACTAATTTCCCTTTTGCATTGAAATTTACCACAACCCTTGAAACTATTGCAAAATATGCCACGGTGGCATGATTTAAGTCTTGTGTGTTAACCAAAATACTTGTTGATGCTTAAGACCGACACAATATCACATGCGGGGCTGCATGATGATTGGATTCCTTGTGATGCCTGGCTCTGCTTGGTCTAGTCAAATCTACGAGAAAAGAGAAAGCTTTAGAGTAAGGGGACACCGGTGTGGTGTCTACCAAGGATACTCTGATGCTTAAATTAGTGTTCTGACTGGGAAGTAGAGTAGGCAAGGGATGAATGCCTGTATCTTTGTGGTGGTGTTGATGCTTTTATTTATAAAGTTAAGCTTAAATCCTAGGGTGGACTATGTTTGGCCTGTGATCGAAATGTACAATTGTATAGAGCTCTTAGGCTAAGTGGCAAATGTCAAGATTTCAATGGCAAGATGCTCCCTGGGGGGGTGAGTATTGACCTGACCAGGGTGGTATCTAGGTCGGCCATTTAATTCTCGGCCTTCGGTTGGCCTTTTGGTGCTTGGCATCTTTGGCCATTTAGTACTTGGCATCTTCAGCCATTTGGTGCTTGGCCCATGGTCAACTGTTTGATGCTTGGCATAAGGTCAGTCGTTTGATTCTTAGCCTCAAGTCTGTCGTTTGGTATTTAGCCTGTTTGGTCATTTGGTGCTTGGCCTATGGCTGGCCATTTAGTACTTGGCCTCTTCAGCCATCTTATGGTTGGCCGTTTGGTGCTCAACATAAAGTCAACCACTTGGTACCCAGCCTAAGGTTGATCGTTTGGTACTTAGCCTCTTTGATCATTTGGTGCTGACCTATGGTCAATCATTAGGTGCTCAGCCTAAGGTCGGCCATTTGGTACTTGGCCTCTTCAGCCATATTGTGCCAGGCCTATGGTCGACCATTTGGTGCTTGGCCTAAGGTCGGCCGTTGATACTCAACCTAAGGTCAGCCACTTAGAACCTAAGGTTAGCTGTTTGGTATTTGGCCTCTTTAGCCATCTGATGCTTGGTCTATGGTCAATCATTTGGTACTCGGCCTAAGGTCAGCCACTTAGTTCCCAGCCTAAGGTCAACCGTTTAATACTTGACCTCTTTAGCCATCTGGTGCTCGGCCTATGGTCGGCTGTTCAATGCTCGACCTAAGGTCAACTGTTTGGTACATGGCCTTTTCGGCCATCTGGTACTTGGCCTATGGTCGGTTGTTTGGTGCTTGATCTAAGGTCAACTGTTCAGTACCTAGCTGATAGATTGAAACTTTTTGAATCTTAACTTGTATATTTTGTTAGTCTTTGAAGTGAATAGATAGTTTTATTTGCATACTTTTATGTTTGTTTATGCTTAATTTAGATTTAGTCAATTTTGCTTTTAATTTTGTTTTTATGTCACTTTTGGTTTTATTTTGCTATTTATTGGTACTATTTTATTTTCAATTATTAGAAATGGAAAAAAGCCAACGAAAGCTTAAGGATCGATTCTTGGCGTGAAAAGGAGGACAATTTGGGCTAGTGGAACAAAGAACAGTGTTGTAGCGCGAAAAAGTCTCCTGCAGTGCCACCTGGGCATTTTGGCCCACATATGGCATACCAGGTGCTGCAACGACCAGGTTTCTCACTACAGCACCTAATGAAGTTTGGTTTGCTGTTGAAACTCTACTTTTCCTCGTTGCAACACCAAATCTTGAACCCTATTTCCTAGCTCTATGTTTTGGGGCTGTTGCAAGGATTTTTTCACTACAGCATCAAAACACGTTGATGACTTAATTATAGCAGGGCACACTTTTCAAAAAGGGGTACCTATAAAAGGCCCTTATTAGGGTTTTCAAAGAGGGAGGACACTTAACTTAGAGACCAGCTTGTGTTTACTCATTTAGCTTTTGGAAGAAGAAAAAATCACTTTTGTGAAGATTGAGAGACATAAATCGAGTTATTAAAGTCTATTGAAGATTGGTGGAAGAATTGAAGACTTAGAGCTCAAATTCATCACTTAATTTCATTTCTTTTCCCTTTTTTCTATTTATGTATCTTGATTTGGTATTGCACATGACTTCAATTATGGGTCTAGATTTGTTGTTTAATTGCAATATGATGAGCTACACATACAGTCTAGGGGTTTGATGTAGCCCTATGTGAACTATGGTTTGAGTATTTGGTTGTTGTTAAGGAGTTTCTATTTTCAATCCATTTATGTACATTAAACTTAATGTCTCTTATTTAATTGGCTACTAAATTAATTGATATAGATTTATGAGATTGATGCTCGGGAGAGGGAATTTGGTATATTGGACTAAAATGACACAACCTTAGTGTTAATGAGTTTAAGAGGCCATTAACACTTAGGCAATCATGTGTGAGGCTCGATCATAATGAGCGCGTATGTATTTGGGTAGATAGGGATATTGCCTTGAGTTCCTATGTGCATTATTTCTTTCAATGCTTGTGAGAGGTCATGAGATGACTTTAGTGCCTCGATTGATGAATTGAGTAGAAAATGATCAAATAAGCTTAATATAAGGATAATAGATGAAATCAACCCCTCTAGGTCCATCACCAATTGAGTTTCCTTACATTTTATCTCTGAACTTTGTGTTATTTCTATTTTTATTTTATTTTAGTTTTTAATTTTGTCATCTCCGTGTTTAATTACCTATAAAAATCGAGTCATTCTAGTTACAGTGATTAGCAAAAATTTAGGAATCAATAGAAAATGATTCTTAACTTACACACTTTATTACTTATACGACCCATGCACTTGTAGTCTTGCAACAAGTCTTGGGCGCCATTGCTCAGGTTTATTATTTTAAATTTTTTTGCTAATATTGTGAGCAAGTGACTTGATCTTAATTTAGGTGTTTTCTTTATTTTTAATTGTGCTAAGCTTTCGTAATTGTGGCCTTGAACAGTTTATGTGTGAGTTTGAAGCTCGAAAATTCTCCCTCTTAATCTAGAAATAGAGAGGATTCTTCATTAATTAAGAAGTAAAGAACAAGCTAGACCTCAAAACATAGCAGAAGGCCATAATAACCAACAACGTACCATGTGAGGTTATTTCCGGCCTATAGTGAATGATAACTATTTGGGGATCCGACGCTAGGCGATAAATGCCAACAACTTTGAATTGAAGTTGGCCCTCATTAGCATGGCTCAACATAATCAGTATAAGGGATTGCCATAAGAAGACCCCAACATTCATCTTTTGACATTTTTGACAATTTGTGACACCATCAAGCTTAATGGAATGTCGGATGATGTCATTCAATTGTGTTTGTTGCCATTCTTTTTTAAGGACAATAAGCATGGTTGGCTCCAAAGTTTGCCACCGAGGAGTGTTGCTACTTGGGATGATTTGGCACAAAAGTTCCTCACGAAGTTTTCCCCCATCGAAATCTTCTTAATTGTATGATAAGATTGCAAAATTCTGGCAATTGAACTTTGAGCCTCTTTATGAGTCATGGGAGCAGTTTAAGGATCATGGAAGTAGTTTAAGGATCATGGAAGTGCCCCCAATATGGATACCAAGATTGGTTCCAAATCTAATTGTTTCACAATGGCTTGAATGAGCAAACAAGGACTATTGTTAATGCAGTGACTAATGGTACTTTATCGTCGAAAACCACCAAAGAAGCTCAATTACTTTTGGAGGAGATGGTCTCCAATAACTATCAATGGCTAAATGAGTAGTCAATTTTGAAGAAGGCTACGGGTGTTCATGAAGTGGATACTTTATTGCTCTTTTGGCTCAAGTCTCGGCTTTGATCGATCAAATCTCATCCTTGACCACTAGAAAAGCTTCATCAAGTAAAGAGTCGACGATGGTTACTAATGCATCGTATGTTGGTGAAAGATGCAATCAAGAGCAAGTTCAATATGCGAACAATTGGAATTTCAACTATTAAGCTAACAATTTGCCAACATATTATCATCTGAGACTTTGCAACATGAGAACTTCTCTTATGGCAACACAAGAAATGTCTGGCAACCACCACCAGTATTCAAACAACCAATGGTCAAGAAAAAGCACTTGTTGGAAGATCTAGTGAGTACTTTCGTTATGGAAATAATTGCAAGGTTTGACAAAGACTAGGCAAGGTTGGATAGTTTAGAGACTCACATGACCAGGATAAGTGCAACCATGAAGTCTCTAGAAGTTCAAATTGGGCAATTGGCTAATTCCATCAATTCACAACAAAGGAGGCAATTTCCTAGTGACACCAAGCTCAACTCGAAGGAGCAATGCAATCCATTACACTAAGGATTAGGAATAAAGTTGAAATGCCCAAGCCACTATAACCTGTGAAGAGCTAAGTCAAAGAAAAAGAACAAGCACGAAGAAAAGAGATCGCAGTTGAAGCATCAAAAGAGGTAAGGAGACCTAACTCTATCTCTTTTCCTAATAATCCTCCTATTCTAGCTACACCACTTCCATTTTCTCAAAAATTCCAAAAGAAGAATATGGATGAGAAATTTGCAAAATTTCTAGATGTGTTCAAGAAGTTGCATATCAACATCCCTATTGTGAAAGCTTTAACACAAATTCTGAGCTATGCAAAGTTTATGAAATGAGTGTTATCCAAGAAGATGAAGTTAGAAGAGAATAAAACTATTGCACTCACTGAAGAATGCAGTGCTATTTTGCATAAGAAGCTTTAACTTAAACTAAAAGATCCAGGAGGTTTTCATATACCTTGCTCTATTGGAACTTACAAGTGTGAGAAGACTCTATGTAATCTTGGTACAAGTATAAATTTAATGCCTCTTTATGTTTTCACGAAGTTGGATTTGGAGAAATCAAGCCAATAACTGTTTCACTTTAACTTGTCAATTGGTCTATCTGATATCTAAAGGGTGTCTTGGAAAATGTCATAGTCAAAAGTTAGGAATTTGATTTTTCCCATGGATTTCTTGGTGTTGAAATGGATGAATATTGGGAAATTCTAATTATTTTGGGCCGACCATGCTTAGCCACCATAAATGCAATAGACAATGTGCCGAAAGGAGAGATAAGTTTAGGTCTGGACAAAAAGAAAGTCACCTTTAGCATCTTCCACACCCTAAAAAAGGAGTTAAGAGTTGACTCTTGCTTCCAACTTGATGCTATGGAGAGCAAAGTTAAAGAAAAGATAGAGGTTCAAGCTTTTTTGCATCCATGTTATAAGAGAAAGGTGAAGAATAAAGACTTAAAGCCACGATCTTTGGCAGTACCAACAACTCAATCCCACCACACTGATGTGAATGGAATCAAAGGAGTCGAAATTGAAGATGACATCTGGAGAAGTCATCACCATGAGAGCAAGTTTGTGTTGGAGTAGTCCACTGATAATATAAAAGGGCTGGAATTGAGAAGTATAAAGCCAATTCAAACTAATGACATTAAACAAAGCGCTGCTTAAGAGGCACCCCAAGATTTCTAATCTTATTTTTTATGTTTTAATTATGTTTACATTTTTTTTGAGTTTTTAGTAGTGTTTTATGATTTAGACTTTTATTTTGTGTGAAATTTCTCAATTGTAGGTGCTAAGGAAGTTTTTGGAGGAATTGAAGCAGAGGCCAAGAGCTGTAGCAGCCATTTTCCTCATTGCAACACCAATTTAGAGTGAAAAATGGCCTTTGGAGGCAGATTACAGGGGCTACAGCGAGAAAGTCTTCATTGTAACGAGATCAAGTTTGGCGTTGCAATGACCAATATTCTCGATGCAATGCTAATCAACCCTAAAAGAGCCACTTTGGTATAATAAGTAGGCACTAAATGACCTTTTTTCTCACTGTAGTGAGAAGTTAGAGCATTATAGCAGCCAAAATCTCGCTGCAATGCCCATTTGCCATTTAGGGTCATAGAATCTAGGTGCTACAATGAGATTTTTACTTGTTGCAGCGTCAAAGTCCAGCCAACAATTCAAAAAAAATAAAAAAAATAAAAATATTTAAGGAAGGAAGATAAATATATTTTTATAAAAAATGAAATAAATTTTTTAAAGTACAACTCATCACTATAGCAGCTCATTTTCTCATTGTAGCGACAAAACATGTTGAGAAGCTCGCTATAGCAATAGATTTTATTGCCGCAGCAATAAAACCTTATTTCTTCTTCTTTTTCTTCAGCAATTTCTCTCCTCCAACCTAGCCTCTACCACCTCTATGCATAGAACCTCCCCAAAACTCCATCAAATCTCCTCCAAATTTTAATTTTATTTATAAATTTCCTCCTTAATCATACTTGTCTCTACTAAAATCACATGATCCCTCAAAGATTCTCCATCGTTCTCACCCAAAATCACCCTGAACTATACTATCACAAACCTACCCATTATCATTATCTCATCCACACTCAAGAGCATGGGAGACTTGGATTCTAAGTGAAGAGCACACTCTCCATCAACATTTTTCTGAAATTAAGTTTTTCACTTACAAGTTGCGGGATTGATGGATTTCGTGCAATTAAACATAGATTTGCTCTTGATTATGGTGATTTAGAACTCAAAGATTTATGGGTATTATGGATATAGATTGTCATTATGGTGAATTGGTAATTTGTTGAAGACATTTTGTTGTTGATTTTGGATTTTAGAAAAAAAAAATTTTGGTAAATTGTTGGAGTTTGTGCATATTGGAATTTTGTGGAGCAATAGTTGTGATTTGGTTTATAGTAAATTTGGTTATTTTGCAGTGATTTTGTGCAATTTGGAATAAATTGGGTGTGGTGGTGCAATTTTGATATAGCAGTGGGCATGGTGCTTTTGCTTGAAGTGTGCATTTTTAGGTGGTTAAAACAACACCTTTGGTTGGTTTTGTGTTTTGGTTGCGGTGGTTACTCATTGGGTTTGAAAAATGTCAAGATAGCTATTGTTTTGGTGATTTTGAAAATGCCGTAAAAGCAAACCACAAACAAGAAGGCTGCTCTGACTCAAGGCCATTTGATTCGTCAAAGTTTACATTGACGGAGGCTCGAGACCGGTTTGCAGATTCAGTATTAAAAAGGGCAGGTATTAAGGAGCAGGACTTTGATTTAGGCACCAATGAATACTAGCCAAACATTGCTAGCTACCTTTAAACCTTTGGGTGGCAACATTTTTCTTGACAAATGAGTTCGACAACCATGAAAGTGGTAAAGGAGTTTTATGTGAATGTTAAAGAATATTCTGGGAGTGTGGCGATGATGAAAAGTAAAACCATCAAGTTTGATACTGCAATAATTAATAGGCATTACCAAATCCTTGTTCCCATAGTTGACCAAACTAATACGTTTGAAGATTCGGTAGCCCTCGATGAAATAGCAAAGGAAATTGGTGGTGGGAAACAAGTGAAATGGGCAATAAGAGTTGACTCCAAGGATGAAGATTTGGCACCATTTCATTTGTGCCAAATTGATCCTTACCATGCATCTTACCAAGGTAATTCACGAGCAGGCTTTGTTATTGTATGCAATTAAGAAGCATGTGACGATCAATGTCAAAAGTTGGATTAACGCAGCCATTCGTCACATCACAAATAACCTTGGTGTAGGGTTGCCTTTTCCAACATCGATCATCGAGTTGGTAGCTAAAACGGGAGTAAGTACCAAGTAGTAAGAAATCTTGAAGCCAAAGACCCCCTTAACCACAACACTATCACACAAATTGAGAAGAATGAATGTAAGAGAGATGAGGGTGCAAGCTCTTCACAGCCACAAAGAGGAAAGGGGAAAAGAAAAATGACCCAAGCTAATTTTGAGGCCACTTTGGAGCAGCATGAGAGAACAATTGAAGACCTACAATCAAAACTTGTCTTGCACGCCGATGGCAAGTTGGGACAGTAATGTATTATCAAAACTGCTTCGAAACGATTAACACCATGTTCTATCAATTTGGCATTAGTTTGGGTTATGACATGTTCAATGCCCATCAAGCTCCACTATTCCCTAAGGACCTCCACCAATTTTATAACCCACAGCCTCTACAACAAGAAGAAGTAGTAATGGGAGGAAGATGAAAAAGAAGAGGAATTGGCGATGACTCCTTGTCTCTCCTCTCGGAGAAGTTTCCCTTCCTTATATGTTTTTAGCTATAAAATTGGGGACAATGTTTACTTTAAGTTTGGAGGAAATGATTTTACTTTTTTGAGATTGTTGTTGCGACTGCTATTATTTTGATATCTTGTTTTTGCTATCTTATTTTCGTATGATTTGCATATAGTTGTATTTTTTTGTTTGTTTTAACTTTTATTTTTAAATTGTCTAATTTTTTTTCCTTAGTTAATTGTTAATAGTTATTTTTTTTTTGGTTTTGGATGTGCTTTGTTTTATTTTGGTTTAATTTCTTTATTAAAAAAGTATAAAATGTTATTAAAAATGTTTAAATAAGAGAATTGAAGATGAAAGGAAACAAAGATTGTTTTGTAAATGGCAAGTTGTATTTTGTGGTAACAAAGGTCGATGATAGCTTGTAATTTAATTTGAATTTGGCTCTTTGAATACAACTTGCATAACGATGTTTGTTTGCTTGATCCATGTGTGGTTTGCGTTATTTTTAATCCTTAATGCACATAAGCCCCATTCCCTTAGCCAATTGCGTACTTAGAGAAGCTTTATACATTATAGGTAGTTTCATTGTCCCAAAAACGTCAAAATTTACTTGATTACCTATCGAGGAAAATCCTAGGCTAGACATCATTAAGGGCATGATTAAGCCTTTTTGGACTATTTGAGCCTTTTAAGCTACCTTAATACAATTGTATCCCTAGTATACCCCTTGAGCCTCATCTTATTCTTCTTTATTTACCACATTTTTAGCCTAACTTTTAATCAATTTCCATTCCTTTACCTTATTCTAAGCACATTAATCATTCTAGAAGTTAAGTTTCGGAAGTTAATTTTGGAGTTTTCTAAGACATAGGATGAAGGGTGGAGTTTAGAACTTATTTCTTTTGTATTTTGTAATTGCATTGTTTTTGTATTTTGTCTATATATTTGAATTTGTATACAAAAAAGAGGAGGTGCTGCACCCTTAGGTCATACAAGGAAAGTAGGAACAAGTTTAGGGGTGTAGTAGCAAAATTCAAAAATCAAATAAAAAAAGGAAGAGAATAAGGGATATAAAGTGGACGAGAAAGAAAGTTGACATAAGGTTTGAGGGTGTGCTTTAGAGTGTAACATTAAGGTCTATGAATGTCGTAGAATAGTAATATGCTTAGGAAGTGATTTGAGTTGTATACTTTTCATACATCATACCCTTACCAAAGCCTTACATTACAAACTTATTAAAGACTGAATAATTCTTATTGGTGTCTTGGTCTACATTAGTAGAGATAGGTGTGAAAAGTGAGCTTATGGAGTTCATGCAATACTTTATTTAAGAGGGGATCACTCACAAGCTACCTACTTATATAAAGTCATCCGAGTGACAAGAGGATGAGTAAAAAGGGCCATACACACACAAGAAGGAATAAGAATAGAATACATTTAACACTTAGATTGAAATTCTAAACATGCATTGTACTTGTGAATTGTTAGAGCCATTAACCTTTTAACGTCTTTGAGGCTTGAGTTGTCACAACTAAACTCTTCTCATTGTGCATTCATGTTGAAATCTAAGAGCTCTTCTCATTTCTCTTTTGCTCTTTGTTTTCCTTTTGCTTAAGGACTAGCAAAATTATAGTTTAGAGGACCTTGATAGGTTGAGATTTTTCGTATCCCAACTTATATATTTTGTTAGTGTTTAGAGTGAATCGATAGTTTATTTGTGTACTTTTATGTTTATTTAAGTTTAATTTAGATTTAGTCTATTTTACTTTTGATTATGTTTTTATGTCACTTTTGGTTTTATTTTGCTATTTATTTATTTGTTTTTATTTTATTTTTAGTTATTAGAATTGGAAGAAAGCCAATAAAAGCTGCCAATAAAAGCTCAAGGACCTACTCTTGGCTCAAAAAAGGGGACAATTTGGGCTAATGGAACAAAAAAATGGTAGTAGCACCAAAAAGTCTCGTTGTAGCACCATCTGGGCATTTTCACCCAAATCTAGCAGTACCCAGGCACTACAGCGACCGAGTTTCATGCTACAGTGCCCAATGAAGTCTGGTTTGGTGTTGTAGTGCCTCTTTACCTCACTACAGTGCAAGACCCTAAACGCCATATCCCAGCTCCGTGTTTTGGGCCTACAGTAAAGATTTTTTCACTGTAGCGCTAAAACATGTTGCTCAATTATAGCAGGGCATACTTCTAAAAAAAAAAGGTACCTATAAAAGGCCCTTGTTAGGGTTTTGGGAGGGGGAGAACACACAACTTGGAGATTAACTTATGGCTGCTTATTTGGCCTTTGGAAGAAGAAAAGCCCTGTTGTCGATTTTCTAACGCAAGTGCACGTATCGTTAACAAGTAATAAAGTGAGAGTATAGATTGTTTCCTCGAGGACTAATTATCACTAAGTACCAAATTACTCTAACTCTAATTATATTTGAACAACTAAGATATAGGAGATAATAGAATGATAAAATGGTAAAAGTAAGACAAACTAAATTAATGACGATTGATAAATTGCAACTTTAACAGGAGAGAATTCAATATATTAAGGCTTCTAGGGTTTTCGACTCACCGAATTAATCCTATCCAATTTATTTAATTTACTCAATTAATATTTACTCCTATGTTGATAACGAATTTTCCTTAGACAGTCATTAATCTTTCTCAAGCATTAATAATTTATCCTAGTTAGCAAATTTCCTACATCTCTGTGGAACTCTAAACTTACCAAGATTTATTAAGCACAAGAAATTCACAGTGTTACACAAGTCTCATAGATATCTCTATCCTATGATGATCTTATGGCATTCAATCATGGTCTAATTTTAATTTTTACTTCTCAGCCTCAAATTGAATCACAAATCATGCAAAAGGTGCGCAAACTTTTACAAGCATTAAGATTAGATCAAATACTCAGCATAGATAATGAATAAACATCAATTGAATTAAATTAAATAAATATGAACATTCATAATCTGGCTACATCGTAGCCCTAGAATAGAGAAAATTAGTTCATAATGAAACTAAAAACAATCCTAAACAATGTCCTAAACATTAGGAGTACAAGAAAAAAATTGTATGTTTGGATGTGAAGATGGATTTCCGTCTCCGAGTTGCACCGATCTTCTTCTTCAAAGTAGCGAGTCCTTCCTTCTCTTCTGCAGGTTCTCTCTGTTAAAATTCGTGCTCCAATCCTTTATAATGTTCTATTTATACGCTAGGGTTTGGAGGGGCAATTTTGGAACAAAATTACGTTGAAATTTGAATTGGGATCGCAATGGCGCCTAGGCTCGATTTTCTAGCGCCTAGGCTTCGTAATGGCGCCTAGGCGCCAGGATTGTAGCGCC
>CAMOHE010049029.1:0-14053 GCA_946598075.1 Artocarpus hirsutus | reverse complement strand
AAAATATAGAACTTGTCATGTAGGAAACCATGATGATTTTAGGTCAGAGGACTAGGATAATACTATTGTGATGAGAATTACTTATGACAATTACCCATGTAGTATTCTTATAGCGGGTCGATCCAATACATCATTTCTCAAATATGTATCTATGAGTTGACTTAATATCTCATACGCATGATTAGTAAAACATAATCATCAGTCAAACTTCATAATAGTCTTCATTCATTATTATCCCAATAATAATGATCAACTAGGGATAATTAAGAATATAATCCAATTTTCACCTAAGAGTTTTACTATCAAGTCACATACTTGATGACCTTAGGTAGAATTAACTATTCATAAAATAATAATAATAATAATAATGAAAATGCCTCTTTATTAATAAAATGCAAATGTAATGAAGTCAATATGTGGTCATTACATAATTGGCCTAGGGCACACCACTAACAATTAAAACAATCATATCTAGATAATCTCTAGGAAAATAAATATTCTTGATAATTGAACACGTTTATCATGAATTAATTTATTCAAAATTAATCCAATCGATAACAAACATGAATTTTCTAATCCCAATAATTCAACAAGTTCATCTTGATTTAATTTTATTACAAAATTAATTCAACTGATAAACAAACATGAATTATTTGATTCTACCGAATTTTAGCCAATCTGATAAATCTGACAGAGTCACCAATTATTGGAAAAGCGCGCTATATCATTACAGGATTTTTATGAGCTAGCAAAGGGGACCTTATGGACATACATAGTTCAAGCTCCTAATAATTATGAAACCCAATATCCCAGATATACATTTCAAAATAATCAACTCCAACGCTACTCTACTAAAAGCTTGGAGCTACACTTTTGAACTATATAGAATTACGAAGCTCATGTAGCTAAGTCTCCATGACATATCATAATGTATTGTATCCCCATACTATTATCCACAATCGGCTTAAGTACAAGTTTTGTCTTACCTCCTCGATTATTTTTCTCTTACATTTCATTATCTCACCATCGAAAAACTTACCATCCAAAGATAGTATACCATTGCGGATCTTATGATTTAGAACGTCACCTTAAGAATCATGTTTTCTGCATAATCTATATCATATGCCCAATTCTTAAATGTTTAGACCGATAGTCTCAGACTTTTGCTTGCTTAACATACATTCAGCAAATATGAACGTAAAGAGGACAAGATTTCGTAAATAATAAATAAATTCTTTATTGATAAAAAAATGTCTCCAAGAACATATTATATTTTTACTCCTTAGGGTATACACGTCTAGCAATCTTCCACTTGCACTAAGTGAGTCAATATGATAAAATTTGCATCCCTATAGCTTCCACATGCCTCTCGAAGGCTCTTCTAGTAAGTGTCTTCATGAATGGATCAGCTAAATTGTCCATTGATGGGATTTTACATACCGCGACATGCCCGCCCTCAACAAAGTCCTTTATTACATAATACTTTTGATCAATATGCTTACTTTTCTTGTGAAATATTGGTTCCTTAGCATTAGCTACCACCGCACTGTTATCACAGTATAATGATACTGCCTTATCCATGCTAGGAACTACCTTAAGATCCCCAAGGAACTTACAGAGCCACACTGCTTCTTTCGAAGCATCACTAGCTACCACATACTTAGCCTCCGTTGATGAATCCAAAGTGTAATTTTTCTTCACACTTCTCCAACTAATGGCACCACCCCCTAGAGTAAACACAAAACCCAAAGTTGATCTCCTCGAATCTAGACAGGATTGGAAATCCTCGTTAGTATATCCTAGAAGAGTTAAGTCCTCACCCAAATACACAAGCATATACCCTCGAGTCCTTCTTAGGTACTTAAAAATATGCTTTACTGCAACCCAATGGTTTGATCCTAGATCTCCCTGAAATTGACTCACAATTCTAACCACATAACAAATATCTGGTCATGTGCAAAGCATGGCATACATGAGAGTATTCTCTTTCTTCCTCAGGCTTTGGAGAGTGTTTCTTAGAAAGAGTAATTCTAGACCAAGATGGCTGCCTATCTTTCTTGGAATCCTGCATT
Source organism: Artocarpus hirsutus (assembly GCA_946598075.1). Lineage (NCBI taxonomy): Eukaryota > Viridiplantae > Streptophyta > Magnoliopsida > Rosales > Moraceae > Artocarpus > Artocarpus hirsutus. Next base: position 11,981 of record CAMOHE010049029.1, on the reverse strand, counting down.
GCAAACCTCCTAAGTCCTGGGATAAAGCTATCATTTTGTTCTTCCTATTCTGAAAGATTAGGATACCGAGAATAAAATTAGCCTCACCCAAGTCCTTTATGTCAAACTGCTTGGTCAACCATAATTTGACAGATGACAATGCCCCAACATCATTGCCAATCAGTAAAATGTCATCTACATAGAGTAGTAGAAAAACTACCTTCCCATCCTTAATGTTTTTGTACACACATGGCTCATCCATATTTTGTGAGAACCCATAAGTCTTAATTACTTTATCAAATTTTATGTTCCAAGAACGAGAAGCCTACTCAAGTCCATAAATTGACTTTAGCAGCTTACAAAACTTACCCTCTTGACCCTTGACCTTGAACTTGTTTGGTTGTTCTATATATATGGACTCATCAAGATAGCCATTTAGAAAAGCTGTTTTGACTTCCATCTGCCAAATCTCGTAATCGAATATAGTAGCTATGGACAAGAAAATTTGGAAGGACTTTAGCATGGCTACAGGCAAAAAGGTTTCCTTGTAATTGATTCATTTCTTTTGCGTGTGTCCCTTAGCTACTAATCTAGCCTTAAAGGTTTCGATCTTTCCATCCACTCCTCTCTTCTTCTTGTAGATCCACTTACACCCTATGTGTTTTACCCCTTTGGGAAGATCCACAAGTTCCCAGACCCGATTACTCTCCATAGATTTCATCTTTGTGTTCATGACCTCTGTCTAGAGTTTCGAATCAACATCCCCCATAGCCTCTGCATAAGTGTAAGGATTCTTGTCATGTTCATCTGGTTCAAACAAGAAGACCTCACTATTAAATATATACCTCTCGAGTTAATGCCCAATCCTCCTACTATGCTAAAGACCCTTTGGTTGTTGTTCGGGTTTGTTTGGTTTTTCTACACTGATTGGAGTGGTTTCTGTCAGAAGCCCCAATGTGATTATATCACTCTTTAACTCTTTAAGCACCACTTTGCTTTGAGGCTTAAAGTTGTCCATGTAACTCTCCTCAAGGAAAGTTGTATGTGCTAAAACCATGACTTTATTTTCCTTTGGGTTATAAAAATAACCCCCTTTAGTCCCTTTTGGATATCCTACAAACACACAAACTTCCAAACATGCTTTCAACTTATTTGCATCCTTAAACAAGACATGAGCCGGACATCCCCATATGCGAATATGGTTTAAGGATGTCTTCTTGCCCTTCCACAACTCGTGAGGAGTTTTAGAGACCGATTTTAAAGGCACATTGTTCAAAAGATAACATGTGGTTTGTAGTGCATATCCCTAAAGGGATAAAGGCAATGATGAATAACTCATCATGGACCTAACCATGTCTAACAAAGTCCTATTTTGTCTCCCGCTATGCCATCTTGCTGTAGAGTGCCTAGCGCAGTCAAATGGGATAAAATCTTATTCTCTACTAAGTGTCCTAAGAACTCATTAGAAAGGTATTCTCCACCTTAATTGGATCGAGGTGCCTTTATGGGTCTACCCAATTGCTTTTCCACTTCAGCTCCCACAGAGTTTGAAGCATAATCCTCAAATGTTGCTCATGCTCTTCCTAGGTCTTAGAGTATATCAGTATGTCATCAATGAACACAATCATAAACTGATCTTGATAAGCCCTGAAAATCCTGTTCATTAGATCCATGAAAGCTACCGGAGCATTTGTCAACCCAAATGGCATCACCATAAACTTGACACATCCATACCGGTTCCTAAAGGCTGTCTTAGGAATATCCACTTCCTTAATCCTGAGCTAATGGTACCCAGATCGCAAGTCTATCTTCAAAAAGTATCGGGAACCTTCTAGCTAATCGAATAACTCATCAATCCTCAATAATGGATGCTTATTCTTCACGGTGACTTAATTCAGCTGTCGATAATCAATACATAAACTGAAGGTACTAGCATGCTTTTTGACGAAAAAAACTGACGCACCCCATGGTGATGTACTATATTGAATATACCCAAAGTCTACAAACTCCTACAACTAGTTTCTCAATCCCTTCATTTCTGCTGGTGCCATCTGATATTGTGCTATAAAAATCAATGCGGTCCTTGGAAGCAACTCAATACCAAACTCGATTTCCTAGTGTAGTGGCAATCCTGGTAACTCATCAGGGAAAACATCATCGAATTCTACAACCACCAGTATCACTATATTTCTCCATGATATGCTAGACTCTTCCTCTAGACTAATAAGGAGGGCATAACAAGCTAGATTCTTTCATCCTTCAAGACATGTCTTCATGAAAGGCTCACTCATCACTCAATCATTACCACCCTAGTAAGTGATCGTCATCCCCTTATCAGGCACTAGGGTTACTATTCTAAGGTGACAATCTACAATAACGTTATACCTAGACAACTAATCCATTCTTAAGATTACATCATATGAACTCATGGGGATTAAAATCAAATTACTCTTTAGAGTCTCACTCCCGATCATTATTTTACAAGATTTACATATGCAATTCACACACTCCTGCCCTAAGGGTGAGGTAATAATCAAAGGCTCATTAAATTCATCTCTTCCTAACACTAAGGCATGTACAAATGAACTCAAAATGATAGAATAAGTGGCATTAGTACCAAATAGATCATGTACTAGAGATGAAGAAACCAAAACCATACCGTCGACAACCACAATGCTGGTCTGAGCATCTGAACTGCCTAAGGTCATAGTGTGAACTTGGACTGGAGGTTTTCTTTCTCCTCTACCAACGTTGCTAGGTCCTTGGTTGGTCAGCCATATTGTTGCAGTGGGGGAGACTACACACTACCTATACTGGGCACTTGATAATGTGGGGCATTGTGCTGAAAAATCTATGGCTAATATCCTTGCACTGGGTACTACAGTTGCTCAGGAGTGAACTAATGAAACTATAGTTGAGGGAGCTACTAAGGTGGAACTAAAATCTAAACCCTAGGACAGATGACTAATACCCTCTCCAACCTAAGATCCTTGTTGAGCATTCCTTATTGGGTAGTTCCTCTTGACATGTCCCAGTTACTGGCAATAGTGACAATGGAAGTTGTAAGGATTGCTGCATCCATTGCTTGAAGAGCCCTACTACCACTGTTAAAGTTACCTTGCTGATTCTTCCCCTAAGTTTGTCGATTATATTGCCCCTCCTATTACTCCTCTAAGGCCCTTTGAATGTCCTTGCCCTATTTTTGCAAGAGAGAGTATATTTGATTTCCACAAATAAAGCTGACGATTCTAACTCACCATAATTCTTGAGTTGCAAGGCAACCATTTTTTGTTGAATAGATGCTTTAAGCCCTTCCTGAAACTTAATACACTTTTCCAGCTTAGAAGCCACGACAGATGGAGCAAATCTAGCCAATTCAATAAACTTTGCCTCGTACTCCTGAACCGTTTTATCACCCTATTCTAATCGATAGAATTCGGTGATCTTTCGGTCCCCGTATCCTTGCTAGAAATAATGTTTATAGAACATTCCCTCAAATCTATACCAGTTGATATTCATATTGTTTTTCAAATGCTTGGCTTGTTTCCACCAAGTACAAGCACTGCCATTGAGTTTGTAAGTTGCAAATTCCACTTGATATTCTACTGGCACACCAAGGGTATCCAGATGTTTTACCATTGAATCTAACAAAAATTTGGCCATCTATGGGTCCCTATTTTTGTCGAAAGTTGAAATAGATGCGCGTCGAAACTCCTTAATGTACTTATGCTGGTGACTCACCTCTGAATCCTCTGGCCTAGCACTCGTTGCAAGCTATCAAAAAGTAGCAAACATGGACCCCATCATGCCTTCATCATTTCCAAGGTTTGTGTTAACAGCAGATGGACTATGCCTAGGTGCCATTGTCTTTGTTCTGAAAACAAAATTGTATGGTCATTGGTTTTTTATTGTCATACCTATGTGTGCACAATTCTCAAGCTTCATAACCAAGTTCTGACACCATTATGTCACGCCCTAAAACCCAGGAGGTGACATGGTGGGTTAATTAGATAAATTAAATCAAATTTTTAATCAAAAATCACCAATTAAAGAATTAAGTTAATTATGAAAAATGTGATGGATCTAAAAGTTTTTAAATTAGAACCCCCGATTTAATGCAAAGAAGATAAGATAAAATAATAAGAAAAGGATAAATATGAGTTGGGCCTCACTGGACCTAGATTAGTACACACACATAGTATCGATAATAATTAAAGTACAACAATAGTCCAATACAAAAAAGGAGAGTTAAATTGCTACATGCCTTGAATAAATAAAGCGAATAACCAACTCAAGATCTTCTGCTACTCAGAGTTTGATCGATGGCCCCCTACTCGATCCTAAGCTGAATTCCACCTAGAGGGAGAAAAGGTTTAAAACATGAAAAGAATGTGAGCGAAGGGCTCAGTGAGACTAAGTTTGAAATCATTTAATTTGAATATAAAATTTATCATTTGAAGAAAATATCTAGAAAACACAATAAATAAATTCAATTTAATCATTTTTACCAAAATAGTCCATCATTCAACTGAAAATGAAATAATTATCTTATCTCGGGCAAACCGTTAAATATCACTTCCATAGTTGCCTAGATAGGTTTTGGGACCTGCCCCTAAGGTCATTCTCTACATGACCCGATCTCTGAATATGGCATCATACCCTAATATATAAATTATTATTCAAATCTCATTTTACTAAGTAAGTTCTTTTACATTCATTATGTAGTTCATTATGAATATCACATCTTTCAATAGTTTATGAAAACAACTTATAAAAGTCCTTCTCAATCGTTTATTGAAAACATTTTGAAAGAATTTACTTTGAGGCCAAAACCATTTAAAAGCATGGTTACCAAAGAAGAGGTAAATTCCTACCTCGATGTCCTACATCATCTTTTAACACTGCAATTCCGATTCACTATACGTTAGCTCCACGGAACCATGAACAATCCTAAATATAAACTAGGTTTGTTAATATCTATCTTAAAGTATTCTATATCACAATGCTATATTATGGTGTCTTAGTATGCCTTTGAAGTTCACAAAATCTTACTACCATGTCAAAGTCTTTATTTAGGATCAAAATAATAAAACATGTGAAAAACATCAAATTTATGAAGCTTGGTCAGCCTATTGAACTTCTTGGTCCAGGTTGTCGAACTCCACACTTCGGCCTACCAGTTGTATGGAACTGACCTACTAAACTGCTCCAAGTTTGACCTGCCGATGGTATGAGTTCGGCATGCCAAACTCATGAGTTCGGCCTGCCGATGCTTAAGATTAGCCTACCAAATTGGGAAAATTAGGAATTTTCCAAATTTTGAGTCTCGGCCTCCCTAAGCTTGATATCCCATTTCCAACCCGTTTTCAATTCCCATCGCATATATAATTTTCATAAATGATAGAAAACCTAATATAATACATTTTAACAACTTAAAACAAGTTTTACATAGAGATTTTCAAGGAAATCTGAAAATGAGGAAAAAGTATTAATCTAATTTTTGTCCAATCAAGTCTAGATTCTAGATGTTTTGAGTTCTACAACTTTGATAGAAAGCAAAAAGGAACTTGGATTTCAACATACAAAGAGAATTGAGAAATTCGGGAAAAGTTTGAAATTTGTAAAATAGAGTAACTAATCTCGAATTTGAGCTTTGATTTGAGTTTGTGGAGGCCCAATTGTGCTTCTAATCTTCCAATATAGCTGAGGAGCAAGACTTGAGCTCAAAATTTTTGAACCAAAGAGATAGAGAAGAGGGAGAGAGACGCTAAGAGAGAGGGGGGAAAGAGAGCATCTGAGAGTGAGTGAGGGAGTGAGGAAAGAAGAGCTAGAGGGAGAGATTAAATAAAGGGAAAAGGTGGGTGTTTTTGCAGAGGGAAAACCACGTCCTACACATGGTTTTCCAAATGGGACTTGTTTGAAATTTAGCAAATTGTTTTGTTTCAAAAATTCAAAGTAACAATTAAAATATTAAATAGATGACATAATTGAAATTACCACAAAATAAGCAAATTAAGTTCAATCATATTTAGGCACACTAGTACTTTATTTTACATATTAACTTCACTTAATTAAAATCTGGGTGTTACAATATGGAAAGCGATTTTTTTTTTAATGTTTTGAGTTCTTTTTTTTTTACTCATTATCTATTTACTAAAAACATTGGAACCTTTTGAATTGATTTTCTCCCCCAAAGTTACTCAAATTTTCAAAATAGGCCCAAAATTTTAAATTTTCTTTTAAATAAAAACCATGGGTTTTACAGACACCTTTTTACATTTTACTTAAAATATAGTAACACGTCTGGATCAAAACTAATCACATTGACACCCATAGACTTAACTAGGTTAATTTTAATTTAAAACAAGAAAAATTTCCAATGTAATCTCAACAATTAATCTATAAAATTAAATCCTAGCCATTGATTTGAAGAACAAAAGACCTTCCTAAGTATATTAATCAAACAAATAAGCCCTAACCTACACCGCCACCACTACCAACAGCCCCCCAACTCTCAAACTCCCTTTGTCCAGCTGCATTGTCAGTGCCAAATGAAATGCATGTCAATTATCTTTCAAGGAATTCCTTGTGCATATTCTTATTCACATGTTATAATGGGGGAAGCTCAACGATTTAGAGACGTTGATGAACATGAGTGGACTCATTATCGAACAATCAAGTTTCATATCCAAGTTATATTTGCAAAATCCAAATCCCTAATTTGGATTCTAGATAAAAAATAAAAAGGGGGAAATTACCTTTGGTGCTTCAAAAGGGAATAATTTTAAACAATAGTATGATACAAGGTAGTGGATATATATTTACTAGGGAACTCTTTTGCTTTTCTTAAAAAAAAAGGATGGTGAGAGAAATAGAGAGAAAAGGAATAAAAGAATATCGATGCCAGTTGGAGGGCTTGGGAATATTTGGTCTATGCACGTTAAAATGTATGTGGGATTTTAGTATGCTGTGTAGAAGAATGGTATACTTAAGGGGGCTTATGTGATTTTTTAACATGTGAATTTATAATATGTGAATTTTTAATATGTGAATTTATAATATGTAAATTTTTAATATGTGAAGTTTTAATATGTGAATTAGAATGGATCCTTATTGATTAAAATTGATTATTTGTTTATACAATTTGAATAAACTTGTAATTTAATAATCATACGTGTGTGTTAGTTTTTGCTAACTTTGAATGGGTAAAATGTCTCGAGAGATCGATAGTGACCACTATAAGGAGAAGTATGAAGAGTGCACTCCATCTTCCTCTCAAAATAGCAAGGGAAAACAAGGTAGAAAGCTACAAAGGCAAACCGAATTCGATCCCAAAGTAGATTTTGAGTAAAGAGCTACTTTGATGAAAAAAGTTAATTAGATGAAGAAGAAAGGTTTAAGAATAGAAGTGTCTTTTGATTCAAAGGCCAACCAAAAGGAACACCCGTCCATGAATTCAGCAGTTGGATTGGAGTCCCTAGTCGAGAACACGTTCCTATATGGATTAAAGATTTGAGGTCTAAGAATTTAGAACAAGTAAAAGATGTGATTTGGAGAGAGATTTACAAAGCCTTCGTAGTTGGGGATTGGTATAGGAAAAAGCCTTTGAATGTTTGTGGCAAATTAGCAAAGAGGTTTAGATCCGACCTCGACATCACCTTTGTACAGCCATACCTTTCCATTCTAGAGGAGGATGAAAATATATATAAGTGGCCTCCTATGGTAGCACGCTGCTACTTCTTCATAAACGATGATGATTGGGAAGCTTTTGTGAGCTATTGACATTCTGTTAAATTCCAATTGCTATCATCAAGCATAAGAAAAATAAGAGTGGAAAATGAATATGGCTCTATGGTTGGCCGAGTAAGATATAGAGAGCTTGAGCAATCATTTGTACATTAATATCTTACTCGTATTACATATATCAATTATTCTATCATTAATATATTACTAACAAAGTGTAATACAATTAGCTAAAACAGGCGCACTACCAACACAAGAGGAGTTATGGGTAAAATCTTGTCAAGCTCCCAATGGATAGTTTAAAAATCCAAGAGTAGCAAAAATTGGGAACTTGATTGTAAGTTTATTGAACTCAAACTATTAATTTGTAATTTAATACTTGTTGAAGGATCTTAAGAATAATATGATTTTGTTGTTGTTTTATAGGATGAGTACACGATGCAACAAAGTCAAGGGAGCATTCAATCCATGAGTAACAATAACATATCAACAAGGATACTAGGGAAATCGAAACACTCAGGATGTGTTCATGGTTAATCGAAGCATGTGGAGCAATCTCAATACTTTGACCTCCAACTAAGTTCAAAATTAAAATCCTAAATGTCGAAGATGTAGATGGAAATTGCATAACTATGAGGTCTTGTGACCGAGCTCATTTCCCAAGGACATGCCAAGTCAACTGATGATAGCATCTCAAAATGCAACAGCTTTAAGTCTAGTTGTAACTTTCCCAATAACATAGTAGAAGCACCACAAGCTCCAAAAGTCCAATTGTTACCTCATCGTCAAGAGCCCAAACAAGGTTAAGAATGTAGGCTCTTTGCTGAGGATAGAATTAATGGTGGCTGTGCACTTGTTGCTCTTGGGAAGGCATGGATAGAGAGTCTTCCAACTAATATAGTCCACGAAAGACCATTAAGGGAAGAAAACATGGGTGTTAGCATCACTACTATCAGAGCTAGAACAGTTGAATTGCTTGTTCCGAAATTTGAAATAACAACTATGGGTGAAGCTGCTGGAAGCTTTGTCGCATGGTCGAAGAGGTTAATTGAAGTTGTCACAATGATGAAGACGAGTCAAGCACCTAACCATGTTCGATAAGATCTAGAGGAAAAGAAACGCCAAAAAAAGAAAAGCTCTACAAAAGCAAGAAAATGACAACCTTAGGTAGAACAAGAACGAGAACAATCCGTTGCAAATGAGCCATTGCTTGCATTTAAGTTCTCTTCAATACCTCTAAAATTTATGTAGTTGGCTTTATACGTACATTCTTTCATGCGAGATGGGTTGATGATTTAGTGCTTGAAAATGGTAAATGTCACTAGCAATAATTGCCTATCTATGCAAGGCATGAAGACATTTACTACTTCATTAACTTTGATCAAATCAGGGCGAACTGTATCATAGGATACCTCAGGTAATAACTTTCTCTTTAATTTTTAATTTTTAAAATGTAGGTAGAGTTGTAAGCTGCTTTCAAATAATTAACTGTATTGTTTTTTAATTGTAGCTTTTTAGCAGAATATTGTGAACTTCAAGGCAAGGTGCACAATTTCTGCTTCATATCTTCGGCGATTGTTTCAAATGCTACAAAAGACCTATAGAGTGATTACAAAGAGCACACCACGTTACTCTTTCACCTATTAGTTCAAGCACTGAGGAGAAATTATTCTTCATGCCATACAATGTTGGAGAACATTAGATGTTGGCACTTATTTTACCATGGGAGGACCAAATATATTGGTTTGATCTGTTCGGACACCTACCAAACAATGGTTTTGTATCAGTCATGAGATTGTAAGTATTAATGTTCTCTTATAAAATTAACTATTTTAAATTTTGCATAATTGTATTGTCTATTAATTTATTTAATCATGACACATCGTTAGGGCGCTTAACAACTGAAAGCTTTAAACAGAAAGCGGTATCACATTCCAACCGAACGAAACAGTATATTCCAAACGTAAATGTCCAAGACAATAAGAAAACACAGAATGTGGTTTTTTTATTATATGTTTCATTTGAGATATAATTAATAATGGAATACAAGCCCTAGGAAAAAAATATTTTTATATACATACAGATATAAATGAAGTTAGATTAGAATTGTTACAATTTGTAAATAGGTATGTCCTTTTTAAATAGAGATAGTAGATAAACGATTGTACAAAATAGCTCAAATGTAAATGATCTCGTAAATAACTTGTAATTGCAATATATATCAATTTTTGTATGCAATCAGGACCTTGTTGTAATAGATAACACACGGGATTGGCCATCCCATGAGAAATTACAAATTTTGGCAATTTTTTTTATGCAATAACAATTTTCCACTACTGTTTTTGCTAAAAACTGTCATGGAAGTGTTGTATGTGAACCATCATTCCATGATGATTTTCTAAAAAACCGTTGTAGAATGTGAAGTTTCCATGACTGTTTTTAACAAAACTGTCATGGAAACTTTCCTCTTTCACGATAGATTTTCAAGAAAGCCATCATGAAAGAGCTCCTCCTACACCCCCAACTTAGCGCCTATTCTAAGGCTCCATGATGATAACAAACCATCTTCAAAACTCAAGTTTTGTACCACAATTAAAGTTTTCATGATGGTTTTTTAACCTCTGTGAAATTTTTCCACGACAGTTTTAAACCATCATGGAATTTCCAGTCTGTAGTAGTGGTACTAGGGGTAAAGACTAGCTTGACAAACTCTCGAAGGTGTCTATCCTAGACTAGCTTTTTAGTCTAGTCCTTTATTTGGATGTAGTCTTAGGTGTTGTGTCTGATGTCTTCATAAAAGTTGCAATATTTATTTTGATCCCATTTTGCTTGGTTTCCCTTCAGTGGTGGTGGGTTTACCAATAGGTTCTAGTTGCTGACCTAGTTGAGCACCTCATCGATGGTGGCGACTAGGGCTGTGTAGCTCTAAAACTTTCTGGTTGAGACTTTGGATTTGTCAATCTTTGGTTTCTTGCCCTAGTTAGGCTCTTCTTGCTCTAGAGGATTGATGTGTTTTGTGCCCTTTTCGTTGCTTCCTTCTCCATCAAGTTGGCTTTTCATATAATTGGCCACGTTTACATTCCTTTGGGCATATGCAAGCATTTAGGAGAAGGTGCCAGCCTGCTTAAGCACGAGCGACTAGATCTGTAACGCCCGCCTAAATTTATGTAACGGATTATGTTTTGATAGATAACGACGTTAAATGTTATATTATGATAAGTGTTATGATATATAATGTGATGGTGCTAACCATTTCATTTTAAGTGTTATGACAGGTGACGCTCGCGTGGAATTGATGTGCTTAAATGTTCATGTCATTAATGTTATATGTTTAATTATATTTTTTATTGAAAATTAAATGTTATGAATGATTTTTGTATTTAAGGACAGATCGGCAGGCCGGACCATTCAGTTCGGCAGGCCGAAATGTTTTCCTCAGAACAGCAAGCCGATGGTATATCATTGGTAGGCCAGACTTCAGTGATCGGCAGGCCGAAGATAGAGATCGGCAGGCCGATGACAGCTGACAAGCAGTCAGCAGAAATTTCACAAAATTATGATAAGGTTGAATTTGTGATAAGGATAATTTATTCTGGATAATTAACATAATTATGGGATGATTTGTTTAATTTTGGTAAAGAAACATTTGACTTTTTAATTAATTGAATTAATGGATAAGTTTTCCATTTTTTTTTAGAAGCAAAGTATGGAAACTAGAAACGTTCTTGGAAATTCTGATTTTTCTCACTTAATCTCCTCCATTTCCATGTGGAAAATGCCCAATAATAGTCAGAAAATTCTGAAATGCCTCTCATTCTTTTTTCGCAACTTTCATTTCACACAAAAACTCTCTCTCTCTCTCTCAATTTCTCTCTCATTCTCTCTCTTCTTATCACATTTCTTTCCTTCATCTTCCTCTAAAATTTCCCCTGTTAATTATTTGTTAAAATATCAAAAATTTCTTTGGAGATAATTCAAGAAATTTCAAGAAGAAATCGTTCTAAGGTATGAACTCAATCTCGGAAATTCTTAAGCATATTTTTCTCCTGTATTGTGACTGCTATATCTTTCTCTACGAATTTTATTTTACTCTGAATTTTTAGTATGTTAATTATGCATGTGTTATGAGATTCTCCTCCAAATTTCACTTTAATCCGAATTTTATATAAAAAGTTATGAATTTTCTCCTCTCCACCACTCACAGTAAATTGTTGCTGATCAGTTTTGTTGCACATATGTACGGTTATTGTTTTTGTTGC
>CAMOHE010049028.1:0-23580 GCA_946598075.1 Artocarpus hirsutus | reverse complement strand
AGTAAACTTGATGCAAAATCTAAAAAATGTTTTTTTGTTGGCTATGGTAGACTTGAGCTTGGTTATCGTTTTTGGGATGACCAAAATCGAAAGATTATTAGAAGCAAGGATGTGATCTTTAATGAAGTTGTTTTGTATAAGGGCAGAGATACTAATGACTCTAGAAGTGCAGGTTCTGAAGATAAGAAGTCTGAGGTGATTCCATTGAAGGATCTTCCTGAAGTGAAAATGCAGAATTCAAAAGTTGAAGATCAAGAAAATATAGCTCCAGAAGGAAACCAGAGCACTCCTACTACTATAGTTAGGAGATGTAGCAGGACCATCAAACTGCCGTAGAGATACTTCCCTTCACTGCATTATATTTTGTTAACCGATAAAGGTGAACCGGAGAGTTATGATGAAGCCATGCAGGCTAAAGATTCGGTCAAGTGGGAGTTAGCCATGAGGGATGAGATGGATTCCTTAATGTCCAATTAGACATGGCAATTGACAGAGTTATCACAGGGCAAAAAGGCTTTGCATAACAAATGGGTATACTAGATAAAAGATGAATCTAATGACAGCAAACGGAATAAGGCAAGGCTAGTGGTAAAAGGCTTCCAACAAAAAGAAGGCATTGGGTAAGGAACAGTTGGATGTTAAGACAACCTTTCTCCATGGTGATTTGGAGGAGGAGATCTACATGAAGCAGCCATAAGATTTCGAAGTACGAGGTAAGAAGAACAAGGTGTGCAAACTTCAAAAGAGCTTGTATGGTTTTAAACAAGCTCCTAGGCAGTGGTACAAGAAGTTTGATAGTTTTATGTGTAACAGTTGTTTCTTTAGGTGTCAAGCAGATCATTGTTGTTATGCAAAGAACTTTGGTGACTTTTATATTATATTGTTGCTATATGTTGATGACATGCTGATAGCAGGATGATGCAAACAAGAGATTGACAAGCTGAAAAAGGAGTTGTCTAAGCAGTTTGTAATGAAGGATTTGGGTGTTGCAAAACAAATCATTGGGATAAGAATAACAAGTAACAGTCGTGGTTTAAAACTATCATAAGAAGAATATGTTGAAAAAGTGCTTAACGAATGCAATATGAATACTGCAAAGCCTATGAGTACTCATTTGGCTAGTCACTTCAGGTTGTCAAAGGAGCAATCACCAACCACAGAGCAGAAGCGAGACCACATGGCCAGGGTGCCTTATGCTTCTACAATAGGCAGTCTCATGTATGCCATGGTTTGAACTAGACCGGACATTGCACATGCAGTGGGAGTTGTGAGTAGGTACATGAACAATTTAAGTAAGCAACATTGGGAGGCAGTGAAATGGATTTTCAAATATCTAAGAGGTACTGTAGGTTTAGCTCTGTGTTTCAAGAAGTTAGACTTGAGATTGCAGGGCTATGTAGATGCTGATATGGTTGGAGACATTGATGGCAGAAAGAGTACCATCGATTGTATTTATACTTTAGGTGGCACAACAGTTAGTTAGGTCTCAAAACAGTAAAATATAGTTGCATTTTCTACAACTGAAGTAGAGTATGTGGCAATGACTGAAGCTAGTAAGGAGATGATTTGGTTGTAGTTCTTTCTGGAAGAATTAGGTCACAAGCAGGAAAAGAATGTGCTACATAGCGATAGTCAAAGTGTCATATAATTGGCAAAAAATCCTATATTTCATGCTAGGACTAAGCATATATAGTTGCGTTATCACTTCATTAGGTCAGTTCTAGAGGATGGAGTGTTAGAGCTTGAGAAGATTCTTAGGAGTCAAGATCCAGCATATATGCTTACCAAAACTGTTCCTATCGAGAAACTGAAGTTGTGCGCAACTTTAGTTGGACTTCTCCCTAAGGCATGATAAGTTGTTGCCACTACAGCTGGAGGCATGGTGATTCATTAGTCTCCAAGTGGGAGATTGTGAAGTGAAGCCAAATCAATAACCCTACAAAAAGAAAAAAAGGAGGAGAGGGAGACAGTGCCTGGGCGTCGTGGCGCCAGCAGGAGAGTAAACCAACGCTACAACATCGGATTCAGGCGCCGCAGTGCCAAGACGCTATCTTGTGCGATTTTTAAGGTAGTAATTTGTTTTTCAGTGCCAAAAACAAAAAAAGGAAACTTGTGACTGCTAGGGTTTTATATATAGGTGCTATTTTTCCCTCCTTCTTTAAGGTATTGACATATAGATAAGACGCTAGGGTTGAGAGGCATATATTTGTGAGGCATATTTTTTGAGCATGAGAACCCTGTTTGGTGTGATAGAAGATAAATTTGAGAAACATAATTTGAGAGTGTATGATAGAAATTTCTCTTACAATATGTAATCAGCCCTTTTATCATAGTAAATCTACAGCGGTAAAAACAGGACTAGACACAAATTCGACAAATCTATATAAAAATTTAGTGTTCTTTTTTTATCTTTCTTTGCAATCATTCGTTATTGATGTTCTTATAATTATGAGACGCCTAATTCCTAACACTAAGAATTCAAATGAGGCCGATGTGAATCAATGACCAATCAATCCTATACATAGGAAGGAGTGTAAGTGAATGGTTATGTTTTTCTTGATCTTTGAAATCATAATGATTTTTTTGATTTCATCATTGTTTTGACTAGAGCATTGGGAAGCTATCATTGCAGGAGAAATGAAGTCTCGTCCCTACTGTTATTAAGGAGCTTTATAAAACTTTGATTAATACTATCACCTCTCCTAGTTAAAAAAAAAAAAAAAAAAAACCATTTTATCTTTAGGTAACACTTTGTCTAACTTTAATCTAAAAGACTTATGATTAATCATGTTTTTATACTCTTTAAAAATAGTATGTTTCAATTTTTTTTTTTTCGTAAATATGGTAAGATTAAGAACTAATGCCACAAAGTTGCATTGCTCTAACTGACCCCAAAAGCCTCTCCTAAAACCTTCTTTTATAACGCCTGATGTCAATTTGAAAGAAACCCAATAACCAAAAGCAAGCCCAATACATCCAACCAATCAACCCCTGGGACCATATATCTTTCAAAAGAAGACTCTTAGATTACCATGGGTTAAATGAAAGTCATACTAAAGTCAAATAAAGTGAAATTTAATCATGAAAAACTGCCAACCGAACTCCAATATTAGAGTATCATCCTAACATCTGTGATCAAGTTCGACAAGTGTATTTGTAAAACGGTCCTTGTCAGCCCCGGGACCATAACATTCCATTCACAGTAATTTTGGCATGTTTCACAAAATTGACCAGTCATTTTCTTTACCTGTCTCGAAGTATGTGTAATATTTTTCTATTATAACATTTATAATAATAAGAGCGACAAATATGAATTTAGAACGAAATAAAGAAATATTTTGAGGATTTTTATTCATTTAAAATATTGAATTGTGGAATCAAATTATAACACACAAAAGTCACATATCTTTGAAAAAATATACGAGGATAACTATTTTTTTTTTTTTTACCTAATTTTAGAATCTATATGTAACGTCTCTAGTAGCTTTTTCTTTACAATCCCTTGAGAAACTTTGTTCTTGCAATTCATTTAACGTGCACCGCACCGCTGCCTTTAATTGTCACACCATTCTTGTTAATATGATTCTTTTTTTCCCAACGAATATCATCCTCCAATTTGTTTTCCATTAGTGACATGAAACATTCAAATGTGTTAGTTTTCTTTGGAAAAAAGAAAACAAAAAACAAATGGGATTATTCATATTTTTTGAAGCACGTTTTTGTTTTGTTTTGCTTTTTTTTTTATTCCTTTGTACAAGTTAATGGCAGAGTTTCTATTTATCTACGTTTGTTCGAAACAGTTTAAGCTTGAAATTCTTGGGCTGCGTATGGACAACGTTTTCTAAAACACTGATTGAGAGAGACCCACATTGAATGGTTATGGGGTCTCCTTTATCTACCTTTTGAAACGTTATGAACGCTTATTTCATGCAAAAAATGTGGTCAAAGAAGTGGAGGCCCTAAAATAGTCAAAGTCAATTGAACCAGGGAATGTCTGCTTCATGATATTGCGGATGCTGCCCCCTTTTTTTCAGGAGAGTTCTGCCCGTTGGATATGGTTTTCAATTGTAAAATTCACATAGCATGTAGCGAAAAATTAAAAAAAAAAAAAAAAACTTTAGAACTGTGTCAGATTACAAACAATACAGCAATTCAGCAGAACTTCGAAACTCGAGAGAAATTTGATGGTACAAAATTGTGTCTTTTTTTTTTTTTTTTTTTTTTTTTCAGAAGAGTTCTGCCCCGTGGAATATAGTTTTCAATTGTAAAATTCACATAGCATGGAGCAAAAAAAAAAAAAAAAAAAAATTGATTGAGAACAATACAACAATTTAGCAGAACTTCCGAACTCGATGGAAAATTGATAGTATAAAATTGTGTCCTACAAGTAGATTCTGTTTGGTGCGAAAAAGAAGAAAGTATCGAATAAAATAGTCTTAATAAATTTGATTGGAGGAAAAAATAAAAATAAATTTTAGTTAATCAAATCGTACATTTGGTGTTGTGTTGTTAGGACATGGGCCCTTCTGCACAAATTTTGAAAAATTAAGGTCAAATTGTACTTTTTTTTAAAAAAATTGAGGGTTAAAAATAATATTTTTTTAAAAAGTAAAATAAAATTTGCACTTTGATTCTCCTTTTCAGAAAATGACAAATTTGACCAGATTTTTAAATCTTTACAAATAGGTCTATAAGATTTTCAGTGTGCCTCAATTGACAATGTACTCTGTTTAATCACATGCTTGGGCAAGGGATAGATTGATTTTGGCATGGGCTGAATAAACTTATAAAATTTTGCACCTAAAAGTACTAAAGTTTATTCCTATCCACTCCCTTTTATCCTCTTTAATTTATGCACCAAAATGCCCGTAGAGTTGTCATTCCATTTTCCAACGCTTCCTTCATGACAAATCAACAAAAATAAGGAATATTCTACACGTGAACTGTAATGTATAGCTGTCACAATTTTATGTTGGAATATTTTTCCCTCTTTTCTTCATTTTTTTTTTTTTTTGTTAGCTTTTCCTTATACCCTTTGAATTGAAAATAAGTTGGAAATGACAATTGACAAACACATGCCTAACTAAAGAAGCTTACACACACTCTTCTCCAGTTACAGCTCCTAAATAAGTCCAAAATTACTACAAGAAAAAATTAACTGAGCTTCTAGTCCCTTAATCATAATTGCTTCCCAGATCAACGTATCAAAACATTCATGAAAAGAAAAATCAATACATGTATGAGGGTCTACAAGACTGAAATTGGTCACTTTTTCACTGCTTTATATTTCACACTGTTCATCCATAAAATACAGCAATGAAATTTTATCTTACAGGCAATAAGATAGAAATGGCTGCTAGTTGTTACATGTAATGTTCTCACATATAGTGCAGAAAAATATGAACTACAACTTTATATATATATATATCGTGGCTGTAAAATATGGCACATCCAATAATTAATGTAACACCAATCTGGAGACATGTTTACATGGATCTGAATTGCACGAAATCGCCAAGAAATCCCAAGGAAAAAGAAAGAAAGAAAGAAAAGCGGCTTCTGCATTCATGCAATAGGGGTCAGAAGTCTCGGTTTCAGCTTCTGAATTCTTCTAATTCGCTTCGATCAGAAGGAAATTCAGGCTTGTATATGATCAGAACGTGGTGAGTGTAGTAATCCTCTTCTTCACCAAAGTCCTTATTGCCAAAGCCTAATCCAAGGTTTCAGTTGGCCAAAGCTGCCTCCACGTTGAAATCTCTTCCTCACTGTTCAGCTTCCTGATTCCTCCATAAAACCCGTCCGCTTCGTTTCCCTCCTCCCTATGGTCTTTCCTGTTGACTGTCGTGTGCCTCCAGCGTGATCCGGGTGTGTACTGGCTGAATTCCAGCACCACAGTGTCTGCAATAAGATGTTCAACCTCAGAAACTTTGATATGGATTGAAATGTTGATATCTAAATATGACGATAGAAAAAATATATGTGAGCCATCAAAACCTTAATATAATGGTAAACAGAACTTCCCTATTAAGTTTTAGCAATATTTGGTATTTTTTGGGGTTATTTGAATAAAGTTGCAAAACCACTTTCTTTTTTGGTCATAAGATCATAATAGCAAAGTACTACTTGTATATTAAAAAGAAGTTCAAGCTTCTTGACATATTTCTTTACCATGTCAGTATGGAAATTGTCCAAACATTTACGGGTACAAAATTGAAGTTCCCCTTAACTTACCTAATTCTGCTTCAGTTTTTTTAGGGGACAAAACCAAATAATTATCTTTTAAACTGCAATCATTAGACGGAAAAGAAAATTTTCCCAGGAAAAGAAAAGGTATTAGGGAAAAAAATAAAGAGGAAAAGAAAAAAAAAAGATATTATGACCACTAAATATGGACCCATAGATAGTGTCTTCCATTATAGCCAGGTTTAGCAGAACCAACATTTCTATTCCTATCCGGACACGCTAACAGAAAGGGAAAAAATGAAAAGGAAGGCATTAAAAGAACTGGCGGAAATACACCATATTTAAGCAAAAGGTGGTTGAACCGAAACAATGCAAAACGGTATCTGTAACTGCTGTAAACTTTTTCTATCCACAAACACATAAAAGATTTACGTAAATTTGGAACATTAAAAAGAAGTGGATAATTGTTAAGAAAATTAGCACGTAAAACAACCCATTAAGGGTTTTTTTTTTTTTCACTAAGAAAACAAGTTGGCAAATTATAGAGGAGAATGCAAATCTTCAGCAAAATAACTTTTTGGTATTGCTTGTTCAAAAACTTTTGCTTCTTTTGGAAAACCAATTAGTCAGAAACAAGTAGGCTGTACTTGCTTTGCGAAGAAGATAGAGAGAGATATGATGAAAAATCAGTTGTTGAGATGGTTATTATGACGATAACCACTTCATCCCCACATAACACGAAGATTCCCAAAAAAAAAAAAAAATGCATAAGACGTCATTTTTTCAAAACCAACTGGAGCTAGTAAATGCCATATGTAAATAATTTATCTATCTTTTTGTTTATAGCGAATATTTTTTTGCACAATAAACAGATTTATGACGTAAATAATGATTTTACATCATTGTTTACAATGTAAATATTGCATATTTACATAGTAAATAAATGGTTTATATTATAAACATAACATTTACTATAAATATTTTAAAAAGATGAATTTACTTTAAAAAGTTAAAAATCTGACATTTTCCCCAAAAAAAAAAAATAATTGAAGGAACTCCTAGTTCTACCAGTAGTTGGCCATAATATTCTGCTGAGACAGAACTTATCACAATGTTGGTGGAAAATACGACATACTGACAATGATATGTCTAGGGGTCCAATGAAATAGCACAAAAAAGTGGTCCACCTATTGACAAATGGGGGTGTCCAGAAAGGTACCAGGCTAAAAAGAAATAGGTCTTCCCCATGAAAAATGAAACTTTACATTCACGTCATCCCCATTTTGAGAGGCCCTCATGGCTTCTTTCAACAATATGAAATTTTTTCTCAAAAAGAAAACAAAACAAAGAAAAGGTTGGATATCTCAATACTGATTATCATTACAAGTTTCCAACTATGTTGTTTAGAAACTATGAATATGTAGACTCTAGAATTGACGTGACTCTATGATCATTTAAAAAAAACTCAATTAAAAAAATCTAGAACAGTACAAATTTGATTTTGAGTAGCCTCTGTCTTTATGTTATAAGTGGGTGACGGAACAAACACATAGAAAGAGAAAGAGAAAGAGAAAGAGAAAGAGAGAGGAATTTGCTATCTTAAAAACACATCTGTCCAATGGTAGAGAGCAAGGAAGGACATTGAAAAAGGCTATGGAGTCTCACACTGTTTTCCTCCAGCTATATTTAGTTGTTAGATTCCCAAAAGACTTATTTCTTGTCAAAAAAATTCATTTATTAGTAGTTAATGGTTCAAATTTCAAAGATAAATCCTACTGAAGGTAAAGATAAAACAAACTCACCACTATCATGACAACGGCAGTAATTTTCATTCCCATCACATGATTCAAAGTGACCAACAACTCCATACCACCAACCTGCAACATGCATGACACATCATGATATTAAATCAATCATTGTAAATTGGTTTATTGACACATCTAATGTTAGGTACATAAATGTGGTCAAGATGTGTCTGTTAATCATGTTTAATCAAATCCAAATCAACAATCACTTGAACATAATTTAGCTGCCAACTATTTTACATCCATACTGATGAATATTATGATGCAAGGTATTCTCTTGACAATTATTACTAAATATAGCCACCATATCTTTAAAAGTCAATAATGCAATAACCAAATCTGCATAGGAATTTTCTGATAGAAATTAGGTTGAACTATTTTTTTCCCCTTTCTTCTTTCCAACAACCATACATGTGACGTGTCGAATCATCTTTCTTGACACTGTATGTATCCAATCCTGGTCTTTATCTCGCTTTGTTTTGCTTCTACCACCATCCAGCAAATCCAAATCATGAGAGAAAGAGAATAACAAATAGTGCAAATCTAGATAAGATTTGAAACGCCAGATCCTTTTGAAACTTGAGAAAAACAAAAAGGGTCTTTGATATGAGACACCAACCGTAAGGGAACTCTTTGTTTCTTCTCCACTGAATCTCAATATGATCTCCGGGGCGTAATTCATGCAAACAATCAGAGATATGAAGATCATGAGGCGGAGTATCAACAGGTGGAGCTCTAAGTCTTTCCCATGGCACTCCACACTCTACAGCAACTGCCCTTCTTCCATGTGGTGGGTACCTTCAATAAACAAAACCGCCTAAAAGTTAAGCAAGACCCATCATATAAATTGTAAAGCAAATATATAAAGAAACTACCAATAATAATATTAATAACACTATCAATATCAAATTTTATCTTAAAAAAAGGTTTATCCAAGGAAAGTGGGGGAAGAAACCAAAAAAGGCTTGTAAATTACCTGGCTTGGAAGGTGTCAGTTCGAGGGTCGTAGCTAAGCTGTGCATCGTAACATGACAACATAAAACCAACATGCCCATTCTGCAAAAAAAGTAAGAAACAAGATTAAAACCAAATAACTATCGAAGAAATCCACTGACTTAACACAAAACCAAAGCAGACAAGCCTATAACTAGAGAACTTACAAGGAAGAATAAATTAATGGCCTTAACATGAATAATAAAATTAAGAACCCATTCATTTTGCAGGTTTGGACTACAATTCAAACCTTTTTGCTATAGTATTTGAATTTCCGTTCAGACCCAGCAACTAAACGAGCCATAAGTTCACCAAATGAGAAAACAAGGAAATGATTTCAACAGTCAATAATATACCTCTCGGTTATAGACCTGAGCTGGGAAACCGAACTTGCCAGTTTCAAGAGCAAGGCACCAAGCCATGATGGAGTCAACAGGCAAAGGACTCCTCTGCTTAGTAGTACTATTGTTATTAAAATCATCAACCTTTGATTTAATCCAAGAAAAGGGCCAACCAAGAGAGAGAATTCTCAAGATGCCCTTTTGTTTGCCTTGCTTGAGATTGCCCAAATCAGGTCTTGAGGCAACATGCCATTGCCACTCTCTGTAAGCAGCTTGCCCAATGACCTTACCCCATTTTTGCTTCATGTGCTTTTCCCAAAGACGCTCACTCATACACCTCTCCCTTAAAGAAGTGCAAACACCAGCCATGCTGCACAAAGCATCGGGTGGAAGCCTCTCAAGAATGCAGTCCAAAGCCAATTCAGGCAAGTCCAAAAGCGATGTCGTTTCTGCCACGTTATCTTCCACATTCTCAACCTTGGAAGTGAGAGCTTTTCTCTTGAGAGACATCTTTGAGGGGATTGGTGGAGAAGAGGGGAGGGATTTTGCTGATGAACAAGTGTTGCTTTTGTTGTTGTTTGCTGTTTTTTTCGGGTGGAGTTTGGCTGAAAAGGAGAGATCTTTGAATGACAACAATCTAACCTCAGTTATAGCCCATGGAGGGAGTGGCTTGTTGAGAGAGAGGAGAGACTTTAAGAAGAGGAAGAAGGGGACACAAGTGATAAACAAGTAGAGTAGCATGAGAGAAGGGAGATAAAAGAAAGAAATTTAAAAAAATTGTTCTCGGTATTTTTGCTCTCCTTCTTTTCTCCTGGGGTTGGTCAAATTCAAACAAGTTGGCATAAATGACCAAAAACCAGTTGTTGGAAAAGCAGGTAAAATAAACCTTAAAAAAAAAGAGGTAAAATAAAGATGAAAGCTTGAAGTTGAATTTTCTTTCTTCTTTTTCTCACATCACAAGTCACCCCACCCCCCCTCCTTAAATAATAAAATAAAAAAGATGAAAGGCAGATGTGGGATCTTGAGGAAAACACAACCCCACTTGAATTTTCAATGGCTTTTTATTAATTTTTTTTTTATTTTTTTAAGAAGCCCACCAAACCCAAAGGTGGGCCCCTTCTTCAAACTCTATTCAAAATTCAGAAGAGAGAAAAGGGTAATTTGCAGACAATCTTGGTGGGCGGTCACCTTAACCAATCTGGAACTTAAAGGAACTTAAACACCCTTTTTCCTCCTCTCTATGATATTATTATGCCTGTCCTTTAAGAACCAATTCGTACAGACACCTTAAACAGCTGTCATTCAACGAGAGGATGAACAAAGAACCAAAAAAAAAGGGGAAAATAAAAGAAAAGAAAGGAAGTAAATGGGGTTCAAATGGATGAATGAACCAAGGAAGCTTAATGGAGAGAGGTGGGACACTCAGGTCTGACATGGGCCTCTGACATCTGGAGTTCCCAATAAAATGAGATGTATTGAAGATAAGTCTAGATACAAAGATCCATATCTTCTTCAAGATCTCTCTTGAATTTCTTTTGAAACAAACAATTTTTTTTTTTTTTTGGAAATAATAAGGGGGGGCAAAACAGATCCAGATAGTTTGAATTGAAGCAAAATTAGGTGAACCCAACAATACAACCCCTAGATTTGTATAAATTGCTGAAAAAAGACAAAGATAAGATGTGAATGATGATTTTAAGGTATTGGGGTCATTTCCTTTTTCATAAAAAGATGAAAAAAAACAGAAGAAAAGAAAGAAAGAGGAGACATTGATGATGAAGAAGATGATGAACGTGAAGTGAATCAAAGCGTGGGTCCCTCTTTCACCTCAAGTCCATCATATTCTTCATCACAAAACTGTGCAAATCCTCCTCCCCCACCCACAGGCCTCTCAATCCTTCCCTATCCTTTCTTTGTCTTTCTCTCAGGCAAATTCACAAACAACTAGTGGGCAAATGAGAGATACAGAGAGGAAATTATAAAAAAGAGGAAAAGAAAAAAAGAAAAGTAAAGAGTTGTTATTTATGAGATTTTAACGAGAGGCCACGGTTGAAATCCCTTTTTTTTTTTTTTTGGAGGAAATTATTAATATTTTCTTTTATTTTTTTCATTTTTTGGAACATAATAAACAAATAAATTCGTTTCAATTCGAAGCACAAACTTGAGTAGTGCAAACTCCAACATTCCAGAAAAAGGCAAAATGACATACAGAGGTATCGATTAGGTTAAACATTTTTGTTGGGTGGAACAGATTTCGGAAATTTTGTCTTTTTTGGACCTTTACATCCCTGGCTTTCTCACCAATGGTTCACTTACACGAGGCCGTCAGTAATAGGCTCTCTACTGAAAGAAATAAATTCACGGCTTGGATTACCGCCGCTAGAAAAACAAATACTAACAAAGAATGATAAATGACATTATAAGAGCACCAAATGTCATATTTCATTCATTGAGATTGTCAATCAATATCTACGGTTGGGGTCAGGGAATTTTCTTTTTAATGGGAGCATAAAGTAAATCAATTTTTTTAACTAAAACACTTTATTATTATTTTAATAGAGTTTAATTCAATTTTTAAAATTTATGATACATAAATTATGAATTCTAAGTATTTTAAACCTAAAATATAATAGGAGTATGTTTGGAAATATAGTTAAATTTATATAATTGAAAGTAAAATATTATAACATATGAGAACTTTATATTGTAACATATTTTTATTTTATATTATACTTGCAACAGTTTTACGCTATAGCTGTTGAAACAATGGCAATTCTACTGTGTCAAAACGCTTCTCCAAGGACAAGGTAAGGAAATTGTGAACCAATGGGAGAAAATAAATCAATTGAATGCTGAAGGGTAAAAAGAAACATTGTTTTTTTTTTTTTTGGTTCATTTTCGTTGAGGCATAAAATACGATATTAGTTTGGCTAGCTGTAAAATATATCAATCGAAGGGTGGAATTTGTGCCATAAAGTATTATTATCCTTCAAAAATACACCAAACTATTATTTCCTTTTCAATTTTTGTTTTTGCCATAATCATTAAGCTTTCAAAGTTATAAAAGTGGACTTTTTATTGTAAAATAATTTAAACATTATCAATATCTTAGTGATTATTAAATGAAAAAGTCAATACATCGACTTATAGTAATCAAATGTCAAAATTCGACATATGCTTTACTAGAAACTAAATTTTTCATCAAATTTAGTACATGCCAAATTTAATACCAAGAATAACATTGTATTATAAAGTGATTTTCTTGCTCAAATCTTGAAATTTGATATTCACACGATAATTTGACGTGACATTAATGATGCTATTAGCAAAAGTCTTAAACTTCTAAATCCATATTATGTTGACACTACTGCGATTATTACTTTAGGCATTAGCTATTAGACAATAGTTTCTAGTATACTGTCATCATAAATAACACAGCACAAAAACTTCCGTCCCTATTTGGTTTTGTTTACAAAATTTTTAGAAATGTTTTCACATGTTTTTCGAGGTAAAAATTTTAAAAACACTCTTAGCACAATTTTTAAAAAATTTTTATTTTTCAAAGCAAAAATATTTTCATCTATTTTAAAAACAATATCAATCAGTCTCACGTATTTCAAATTTTTTCTCACGTATTTCAAATTTTTATGCTGCACTTTAATGATGGTTTCATGGAAACCATCATTTATTGTTTAATAAGTGGCGATAGTTTTTAAAAACTTAAGATCATTAAAAAGAAAATAACTCTCATGACTTCTATCATGCCTTTTTTTTTTTTGAGTAATTTAGTTAAAATCTGTTTGACAAGGTGTTATTACTAGCACTGACATTTCATTGTGGGAGAGTTATATAACTTAATGTCATTAAAAGAAAATAATTCTCTTTTTTTATTGCAGTACACTATATACACTAGATAAATTAATAGGTGATTTAGACTTTTTTTGAATAAACAATTAGGTAATAGTAAGTTCTCAAAATCACAGCTTCCAGATTTATAAATGCCCTATTAATCTCTTGGACTTGAAGAATTTAGCCAATAGAGCTCAATGCTAAAGTCTCGGATTTTTTGGAATAATGTCTAAAGATAAATGACATTGTAAAGCATGATGTAAACGATATCTATTAAGAAAACTGGTCCTCTCTTTCGTACATTCTGTTTAATCAAGAAGACGTATAACAATAAACCTAATGAAAACATAGGGGCCATTTGGTATTGTTTTCAAAATAAGTGAAAATATTTTTGTTTTGAAAAAAAAGAATTTGTTAGGAATCGTGCTAAGAGTGTTTTTAAAATTTTTGTCTCAAAAAACATCTGAAAACATTTTCAAAAATTCTAAGAACGAAACCAAACAGGGCCTATTCCCTAAAGAGTTGTCCATTAATGCTCATTTTGTCTCTTCAAGATTTCTCTGTGGATTAACGTTTTTTTCTCAATCACTTTTGGTACTATTATATATGCAGAATTACGGTTTCATTTGCAAAATAAAGAAAAATATTCTTACAAATATACATTAGGGTGAGAAAATTTCGCATAAAAGTGTCCAACTTTGATGTTTTCTATTTTGGTTAAGAAACTGTTGCATGGCCAAGTGGCATAGGAAGATATGCTTGAGCGTTGGTTTTTCTTATGCCTTCCCACTAAGCAGCTTATAGAACTAAGATAAATATAAGGAAACTCTGGGATGGGATACTGACTAGCTCGTCACGCTCAACAAACTCAAAAATAGTCATAAAGCTGATTGATTTAGGGCAAAAAGCCATCTTGGCTGACCTCAAAACGTTTTTCTTGACCCATAGACATTGGCAATTAGGGCGTTGAGCACCCTTTTCCTTCTGTTTCGTGAATCAACCTTGGCATTACCTAAATATCCAATTCATAGGCCTGGCTCATTAAGTGTGCCTCTCACAATAGGGTTCCAAACCTCGCCTCGCTCTTGTGACATGCTATGTTTCCCTTTCTCATTCCTAAGTGAAGGGTGAGTCCCAAGCGTTAGTTTGTGGATCATAATTTATTTAGATCTTTTTTTACCTATTAGCCCTACATGTTCACAATTTGGAATCTCATTGAGCATGTTTTTGTTAAGAAAATTGACACTTCTTCGCATGTGTCTCACCTCATTCAAAGCTGTTTTGAGACATGTTTTAGCTTCCTAAATGTAAATACTTGTTATATCCACGTTATGGGTGCTTTGAAAATTTTGAAATAACCATGTCTTTCAAGATATTTCTAAGAGGACTTCTTTAGTGGAAACCCTACCCCTAGTGTATGTTTTGAAACTGTTAGGTCTAGTCAAAATTACTTTTTTAACTGATTTGATGACTAAAAGACGAATATGCACTGATGGTGTCTTTTTTTTTTCTTTTTTTTTTTCTAGTTTTCATTAGAGAAATTACCTATTTCTAGTGGTACTCTTTCCCCTATTATCATTTACCCACTAAGTTGTAGCTAAGGTTTTTAACAAGGCATGATTAGAGTTGTTAGGTTTGGTGCCCTAAAAGTTGTAACATTGTACATATTGTTAATAAATAAATAAAGTGACATTTATAATTATTTTGGTTGCTTATATATATTATGAATACATTTATAAACATCAATAAAATTCCATGATTATTTATGTGACTATAAATTTAGCATATAAGTATTATATGCTTAGGGATAAAATTTATAGATAATAATCTAAATAGTCCGTAATAATTAATTAAAGTTTAGAATCTTTAATTGAATATTACAAGTACGGTCCAATCTCATTTAGAATGAAATAGTCATTATTCGGACTATTAATGTAGAGACATTAGATTGGAGGTACTTGATATAATAAGATTATATTGGACTGGACCACATAAATTATGAATCTCTAATAATCATCCGTTACAAATAGAGTATTCAAATTCATCACTATGATGATTATATATTTGATAGTCTTAATCCTAAGTATTTATTAAACTTCTATTTATGACATTATGTTTTTTGACTTGCATGGTAAGATTTGTATAAGCACAAATCATAACTTAACATCTTGAAAATATAATGTAATAAATGGCTGGGAATAATATTATATAGATATGGAATCCATTCATTCCTTATGAAAATTAGAAAAATGGTTCTCCTGAGTGATAATTCAAGGTTTGAACAGTAGAGCGCTCATTCATAATAAGATTATGAATTAACTGTTCATTAGAGAATTATTGGAACTTAAGAATAAAGATGTAATAAGAGAGGTGAACAAATATTGAACCTAGCTCTTATTATGAACTATTTATGGAGGACTGACTTATATGTAATGATTATATCAATGGACTGCTCGGTTATTTTCTTTGAGTAATTTTACTATAATCTCAAGAGTTCAGTTTCAGGTTTTTAGTGGAATAATACTAAAACCAATGAATTTGGCACATTAATCAAAGAGTTTAATTAATTGTCAAATTTATTGGAGCTTGGATTATAGGTCCATACGTCCCCAATACTACCTCTGTAACACTATATTGGATTTATGCATAGAATGAATTATACATATTTAGTTTGAAATTATTGAATTCTGAATTAATTATTTTACACTTGAATTATTAATGTGACATAAAAAAATGTTTTCTGTGACACATATAAATGTTGCCACATTTAACTGAGCATTAATTAGTTAAATTAATTGATTAATTTTAAAATCTATTCTTAAATAAATGTGATTTTTTTTTGAATTTAGATATAGATACATATATATATAGTTTTGAACCAAATCTTTTATACAAGATTTTATAATATATTAATATATATATATATATATATTAATATAAAAAAAAACTAAAATGTGAACTTCACGCTAACGTGAAGTTCGCGATATATATATATATATGTATATATTAATTAAAAATAACATGGATTTCACGCTTACTTTATGATATATATATATATATATATATATATATATATATTAAAAGTTAAAAGAATCAGATACCTAATTTGGTTAATAATAAAATTAAAAAAAAAAGAAAAAGAAATAAGTAAGAATCATGTAAAATATATCATTTTCCTATATATCTGATATAGTGGTTATTTCAAATTTAAAATTAATTAAAAATTATGAATGGCTCGTATATAAAAAGAGAGAGATAACAGTTATCTCAAGAATTTTTCATTCACGTAACTTTTACAAAACACTCAGAGAGAAAAACTGAGAGTTTTTTTCTGAAAAAAAAAAAGTTTGCTATCTCATGTGTTGAGTACATAGCAAATTCAAAAAAGTGTGAAAAAAATTCATTCTTGTAGTTTGACGCCCATTGTCTTTCCATTGGTATGGAAGCCTAGATTGGAAGATTGTGGTGTCAAAGAAAAAGCTAGAATACCTTGATAGTCTTCAAGAAGGTTAGTAAAATTCCCAAAGCTTTCTATTATTAATTAAAATTATATATATATTCCCGATGAATAAAGTTTTTAGAAAATTTTTGTTTGTCAACGATCCGTTCTTTCCACTGCGTTTCATATTTTAATTCCAACAAGTGGCATCAGAGCGGGTTATAGCATATATAATTTTAATTAACATGATTTTATTTTAATAATATCATGTTTTTTTATGCATGTTTGTGGACACTTTGCATCTTTGTAACTTTTATTCATGTGACGAATGGTTATTTAATGAATGAATTTTTGGTCGTTAATTATATGGTCCTTTTGGATTGATAATTTTATTTTCAGTTTAATTAGATCAAATCTGTGTAAACCCATAAAAAGATATAGGCTTTTTTGTAATTTATTATTATTATTATTATTTCTTTTCAATTTTTTCTTCCTTTTCTTCTCTCCTTCACCTGCTACACATGAATGGTTCTATCATTATAAAGAAGATTGTCATCATATATGGATACTAATTGCACCTGACATGAAGATTTGAAAAGCAAAAAAAAAAAAAAAAAGGAATATGAAGGCCACTAATGCAGTACACGTGCAACATTTATGCACATTCTTTTGATGACATTGACGTGCACAATTCGATGCACATTATTAAAAAAAAAAGGTGGCTGCACGTAGAGCGATGAAAAAAAAGAAGTCCATTGGATCTCTTGGCCCAATTGAGAACTTTGAGCCTCTCAAATTTTAAAGGTAACCCAGCAGATTGTTGCACAGTAAACCACCTGATGAAGACTGCAAAATTAGAGCAAGAAATTATGTATAACTTATAAGAAGACATTTGTAATTTTTTTCTCTTATTTTTTTGTGGGTTGTAATTTTAATTATCCAAAAAGACCTGGTAAAAAAATCCATTGTTTATATTCATGCTCTATTTTCATATGATGATTCTGATAACATGTTTATGTATTATAACATGTCATCTAAGAAAGTACCCACTTATAGTTATTGTAACATGACAGGCATACATTTGCATATTATTTTTTTTATAAAGGTGTTTATAAAATGATTTAATATGTGTTAATATTAATTTAATGAGATTAAATTAATTTGGTTGGTTTTATAGAATCTTAATTTATTAACCAACCAAATAATGTGAATTTAGTTTTAATAGTTAAGACTTAGTAAACTTCACATTAATTCTAAGTTATCTAATTTTAAATTGTTTAATATTGAGTAACTTAGACAATTCATAATAAATTTAGATTTTTAAAAAATCTGGTAATTTATTTAAGTGTAAGTAGAATGGGATTCTATTAACACATAATATAGCCTAGTAATTAAAAATTATTTTATTTACTAGAGTTATGAAACATATGATGTTTTATAAGCAAAACACATCTTTTAAAATAATAAGTGGGAGAAGGCAATATGACAATATAACCTATGGTCTCCACTATTAGCACAACACATTGAGATTTCGGTGGCGCCTCGCGACGCTTTGATTTCGTCCTCCTTACGGAGGGTGTCCATTTAAATCAATAACAAGGTTGGCTTCTAAGAGATAGGATTTTACAATGTATTTCAAAATTAACCTACCCTACGGTGGCAATTTTGGGTTAAGTTGTTAAAATCTGAAATAGTGGGTTACACTCATAAAAATATAATTAAATTGTTAATTATATCTTGACCAAAATAAACGGTTATTAATAAATATAGAAAATATGAGATATTTTGAATATATTTATTACTTGAGAATGTCTCAATTTAATTCATAAATAATTTGACCTATCCTATGGCGACACTCTATTTATTAAAATTAAATAATCGTGGAATTAGTAAAATATTTTTTTTGGTGTGTTTTTCATATGCATCATGCATCACGTTTACTATTCCAAAACTATATTTATGATGTTTATGCAACCATTTAATTTATGTCATTTTATTTATTTATTACAGCAACAATGTCTAATCCAACCATCGCCATTCTCTCAAATGAAAAATTAACTGGAGATAATTTTGTCAAGTGGAAGAGTAACATGAACATTGTACTAATTTGCGAGAATTACAAGTTTATCCTGACAGAAGAATGTCCTCCATCGCTTGCTGCCAATGTTCTTTGTAATGTACAAGAAGCATATGATCATTAGATCCAAGCAAACAACAAGGTCTGCTGCTTTGTTTTGGCTGGCATGTCTGACGTGCTTAGGATGAAGCACGAAAGCATGGAGACCGCTTATGAGATAATGCAGCCTCTACAAGACATGTTTGGTAAACCTTTTGAAAAGGCACACCACGAAGCTGTTAAGGCGGTAATGAATGCCAAAATAAAGGCAGGCATTTTGGTCAGCGAACATGTTCTCAACATAGTTAACTATCTCCATGAGGCTGACGTGAATGGGGATATGATAGATGAAGCCACCCAGGTGGGGATGATTTTGGAAACCCTTTCCCCTACGTTCCTTCAGTTCAAAAGCAACTATTACATGAACAAGCTAAAATATAATATGACTGAGTTGCTTAATGAGCTGCAAACTTTTGAGTCTATTTCGAAAGAAAAGACTAAAGAAGGTGAGGCAAATGTTGCAGAAGCTCAACCCTTCTCTTCTACTCAAAAGAATAAGAAGAGGAAGAGGACTAAAGAAAGTGAAAAGTCTAAAAATGGAGGGCAGTCTAAGAAGAACAAAAGCAACAACAACAAAAGGAGTTCAAAGCAAAAGAAGCCTAAAGGAAAATGTTTCCATTGCGGCGTAGTTGGGCATTAGAAGAGAAACTGTAAGAAGTATCTTCAGGAGCTCAAAGAAAAGAAGAACAATGGTAAATCAGATTTACTCGTTTTAGAAGCTCGTTTAGTTGATGATACTTCACCTTGGATAATTGATTCAGGAGCAACTAGTCATGTTTGTTCTTCTTTGTAGATGCTTAGTTTTTCAAGGGAGCTTGCCGACGGGGAACAAACAATGAGAGTGGGAATGGGAGAGGTTGTTTCGGCAAAAGCAGTGGGAGTTGTTAAACTTTATTTTAGAAACAAGTTTTTAATTTTGGACAATGTTTATTACATTCTTTGTTTTCGTAGAAATTTAATTTCTGTTTCCAGGTTGTTTGAATAAATGTTTAATGTTTCTTTTAATAATAATTATGTTAATATTTCTAGAAATGGTTTGTATATTTGTTCTACGCATCTGGAAAATGAGCTTTACACTTTAAGGCCCAATGAAAAATCACTGCTCAATACCAAAATGTTCAAAGTTGAACAACCAAAACCCAAGAAGCAAAAGATTTCTTCTGATAATGAAACATACCTATGGCATCTTAGATTAGGTTACGTTAACCTTGACAGAATTAATAGATTAGTAAAGGATGGTCCTTTAAAAGAATTAAAAGTTAGTTCTCTACCAGTTTGTGAATCTTGTCTTGAAGGTAAAATGACTAAAAGGCCTTTCTTTACAAAAGGCATAAGGGCCAAGGAACCACTTGAGCTAATATATTCAGATGTCTGCGGTCCATTGAATGCACAAGCACATGGTGGTTACGAATATTTTGTCATATTTATTGACGATTATTCAAGGTATGGTTACATATAACTAATGCAAAGGAAATTTGAAACTTTTGGAAAGTTCAAAGAATTCCAAGCGGAAGCTGAAAAGCAATTAGGAAAAACGGTGAAGACTCTTCAATCTGATCGAGGAGGGATATACCTTAATACTAAATTCAAGGACTATATGATAGAATAAGGTATTCTATCACAACTCATCGCACCTAGAACGCCACAACTAAATGGTGTTGCAGAGAGAAGAAATCAGACGTTGCTAGATATGGTGAGATCTATGCTCAGCTACTCATCATTACCTACTTCGTTTTGGGGATATGCTATGACGACCTGTCTTTTCGACCGTCACTAAACTCTCTTTAAACATCGTTTCTCGTACAGTAATCTTACTTACTTAGTAAGAAAAAAATTTTCTTAATTAAAACATTTAACATTGATTAGAATGTACTTGGAAATTGTTGCGACATTCGTCGCGATTCCTGTTGAGACTTCACTCAACCTTTGTCTTTAAAACCATTTCAAACTGTTTCTTAAAACTGAATAAGAAACATTTACTATATCATAGCTTAAGACATCACGTCATAATTTTATAACACATTTAGTACAATGTATCTTAAAACCTTTGAAAACATTTCTTAAAAACTCTGATTTCTTAAAAAAACTTGAAAACACTACATTAAATAGTGTAAAACCTTTTCTTTGCGTCGCGGAAGCAAACTGTAGTGGTATCCATTTCCACATCTCGCATCTGCCCTTCCGCAGCAACCAGCTCCTCTAACAGGTCTTATTGGTTACTCATATATTACCTACAGCATGAAAAACTTTTTATGAACTTACGCTCAGTAAGTTCAAACATAAACTCACAAAGCGTTTAAACTGTAACAACCCAAAGTTTTAATGCACTGAAAATGCATTAAATTGAGGATTTTATTGAAGCAAAAAACATGATTTAAGGCAAAATACTGTATAATAACATGAAAATTATACAGTATTGGAATAATGCAGTGTAAGAAAAATATACTGATGAAATTATGCAGTATGAAAATTGCACTACAAAAGTAATACAGTGTAAGAATTAGACTACTGTAAAGTCACACAGTATAGAATTGGACTGTGTAAAAAGTGTTGATCACACTTTTTAATATAAAAGCAAAAAGAGAAAAAAGAAGAAGGGAAATTCGGGGAAATTATCTGCACTTTCTCTCTCTTCTTTCTCTCTCCTCACAAAAGTGAAGTTGAGATTTTGAGCTCCGTTTTCGATACCTCTCACACCGTTGGAAAGATCTCGACGAGCTGAGCTCAACGTTGTTTCGAGTAGCCCAAAAGGCCGCCGGAGGAAGGCTCACACGCCGCCCAAAGTGGCGGTGGAATCCAAATCTTTTCAAGCTGATTTCTCCTCCGTCCGACCACCAATCGAGGTGATTTTGGTCTCTATGGACTCAGGGTGATGAAAGAAACAAGAAGGTATCTTTTTCCTAGCTCAATTTCAGCTGGATCAGCCCCGACGGAGTAGCTCTGTCGTCACCCTAGCACCATCGTCGAAGCCGCCATCTCCAGTGGCGGTGAGGCACACCGTCGGTGCCAAAATGATCAGAGTGGGCCGGCCATCAAAAGCCCCCACTCAATTGCACGGTAGCATAGCCCTTTGTCGGAGATCGACCACCGCCCGTCACTGCCACCGTGGGTGAGATCGAGTTTGCTATTCTAGGCCAAATTGAGCCCAATTGAGGGAATAATCACACTCAGAGGAGTGAGAGCAAGGTGTTGGACACCTCAATTGCACGAAACAGCCATGGATTGACAGAGAACCATCTCTGCCGTCGTGCACCGCCGTGGGAGAGGTGGAGCCGCCGTTCCACGCCGAGTCGAGCAACCCCACCTTGGGGGAATTGCTCAGAGGGACTTGGGGAAGCTTTCCCCCAAGTCAATTTTGGGCCACCATCAACGAAAGGCCGTGATCGGAGCCGGCCAATTCTCACCATCGACGATAGCCTCGATTTTTGTGGTTAGAGGCTGAATTTCATGAAATTGACCCCACCAATGGACTCAGGAGGGTCAATTTAGGGGAGGGTAGGCTCAAGCTCAGCCACCAACGAGGGCAGTTGACACCGATCAACCGTCGGTCAACGGCTAGCCAAGGCCCATTTTGTGATTTTACGATCCGGACCTCCGATCGACAATCCGAGACCGCCTCCCGACTTGTTTCGATGCTCTAAACGCAACGGTGACCTTCGTTCGAGCTAATTCCACTTTGGTGAAAATCATTCGGTACCGATTGCACGTAGAGCAAGGCGATTTAAACTGCATTATCGGAGTCCAGAATGACATGTTAAAGAATGTATGATCTCCAGGAAGCACTCCTAGCCATGTATGGTAGCTCGAGGATCGCTACAGAGGGTGCTTCATATACTGTGGATATAACGAGGTACAACCGGACCCGCATAGCTCGGAGTCCAAGTAAATAGCAATCTTGCTTACACAGTATGTACTGCATTATAATGCATTGTGATAGATGCTCAGTTTTAAGGATTTAAAGTTTAGTTAAGGAAAGAATGAAGGAAAATGAAACGAAGGGCAAAATGGTCATTTTATGAAAAAAGACCAAAATGGACCCGAAACACCCGATGTTGGGAATTGTTTCTTAGTGATAATTTTTCCGTACTATGGAATGTTAAAGTTACGTAATGAGTGTTAATTAAGTCACAAAATGGATGAAAAACCCGTCAAGGATAAAATCATCATTTTTATGAAAATGGCTAGAACGAAGCCGGACACTCTGATTTAGCATAATGTTATTAGACGAAAAATGTTTCATAATATGTTGAGTAACGTAACCGCCAGTGAGATGGGAAGTTATATAAAGGGAATGCATGTTTAATGCTTGCGTTTTATTATCAATCGAGTGGATTGATAAAAAGGAAGATTGTTAATGAGTCGGCTGTCATATGATTAGGACACAAGAGCCGACTAATGAAAGGAAAAGGAAGGAGAAAGGAATGAGACAAGAAAGGAATAGAGTACGATATAGCATAGTACGGGTAAGTTTCAGACCTCACCTACAGCATGAAGTAAATGATTTTTAAATCTTTTGTTATACGTTTATAAATGAGCTTGCAAGTATTATGCAAGTTGTTTCTAAAAGTATGTTTGCATTAATTATGCAAAAAGTTTTACAGTATAGATCAAGTTTGCAATGATTTGCAATGATTATGTTTAAATGTATAATTGCATTTAATATGCATAAAGTTTAAAAGTTCAAGTTATGCTTTTGAAAGCATTTAAAGTATGTTTTGCATTTTTGATAATGTATAATATTTTATGATTTAAGTTATAAGCTTTATGATGCATTGTTATGCATTCAGTTAAGTT
>CAMOHE010049027.1:0-54909 GCA_946598075.1 Artocarpus hirsutus | reverse complement strand
GAGAAACTAGAGAAGAGAGTGGTGATGGTTGAATAAATAGGTATCAAAATAATTGAGGAGCGGGAGAGAATTAAATGAGCATTAAAAGAAAATATTATCATGTCTCCCATGGAGACTTTTAGCAAATAATGTTATCATAATTGAGGAGGAGAATGGGGTAAGTTGTAGAAGAAGATGAAGGAAGCATTAAAAAGGTGGTTGAGAAAACATATCGATGTCTCCTGGTAGTTGAGGTGAATTAATTCTATGTCTCCAAGTAGTTGAGGCTACTTAATTAAGCATTAATGTAGCGGGACAAGGTTGGTAGAAGTGAGTGATAGGTAGATTTAAAATATTTACTACGGAGACCTAGTAAGAAATACTAAAGTGACATTTTATTCATATGATTTTTATAAAAATCATACCTGTTAAAATAACGGGTGTTTCAGAGCAACACCTTAGGATCATACTCCAGACTTTGCAGAAGCATCAATTGTACGCTAAGAAAGAGAAGTGTGAGTTCTGGTTGACAAAAGTTAAGTTTCTTAGACACGTCATCTTTGAGCAACATATCTTTGTGGACCCGTCTAAGCTAGAAGCCATAATGGAGTAGGAACGATCGAAAAATATAGCAAAAATTCATAGCTTCTTGGGACTCACAAGATACTATAGGAAATTGGTAAAGGACTTCTCAAAAATTGCAGCGCCATTGACAAGACTGATTAGGAAGAATGTCAGATTTAAGTGGGATAAAGAATGTGAGCTCGCCTTTTGAGGGTTAAAGAATTGATTGACTACAGCTCCAGTGTTGACTATTCTGAATAATGAAGAGCTGTATGAAGTCTATACAAATGCATCAAGATGTGGACTTAGGTGCATGTTGATGCAACATAAATACGTGGTGGTGTATGGATCGAGACAGCTACGACCTCATAAGCAGAACCATCCTACTCATGACTTAAAGCTCGTAGCAGTGATTCACTCGCTGAAAATCTAGAGATGCTATTTGCATGGGGTGACATTTTAGGTATTTTTCAACCACAAAAATTTGAAGTATCTGTTCACCCAAAAGGATCTAAATTTGAGGCAGCAAAGATGGATGGAGTATATAGAAGACTATGATTTTATGCTATAGTACCATCCCAGGAAAGCTAACGTGGTCGCTGATGCACTCAGCCAGAAGTCTTCATGGATTCTTACCTATTTAGCTCTCGAGGATTAGAAAAGGGATGCAATAGTGAGTGAGTATAGGCTATAGTACTATGAAGACAACGATCAAGTTTTGGTGTACCATATGGAGACGGCCCCAATTCTTGTTCAGATGGTGAAGTAGAACCAGTGGCAAGATCAGCATCTATAGGGAATTTGGGTGCAAATTCAGAATAGAGAGCAATTTGAAGAATAGAGAATACTTACTAATGGATCGTTGTATTTCAGGGAGCACCTAGCAGTTCCAGCAATTGCGGAAGTGATGAAGGCCGTGATGGATGAAGCCCACAAGTCTTAGTTCGTCATTCATCCTAGGAGCATGAAGATGTATCGTGATCTAAAGAGACGATATTGGTGGAGAGGTATGAGGAAGTATTTTTGGGAATATGTGGCCAAATGTATGACTTGTCTTTAGGTGAAAGCCGAGCATCAGAAGCCAACAGGTCAGCTTCAACCACTTCCTATTCCAGGATGGAAATGGGAGCACATCATGATGGATTTTCTCACCAGTTTGTCGAGGACAAAGCAAAGGCACGATGCAATTTAGGTCATGGTTGATAGTTTGACGAAATCTGCTCATTTCATTCCCTTCAAGTCGACTTGTTCGAGAAGAGTACTCGGAGAATTATATCTACAGAACATAGTGCGGTTGTACAGAGTTCCTTTGTCCATCACATCTGATAGAGACACTAGATTTAATGCCAAGTATTGGAGGAGCTTACAGGAGGCCATGGGTACAGATTTGAATTTTAGCATGGCATTTCAACCCGAGATTGATGGGCAATTTGAGCTAGTTATTTAGATTCTCGAGGACATGTTGCGTGCTTGTGCACTAGACTTCGGTGGGAATTGGAAGAGGTACTTGCATCTAGAAGAGTCACGTACAACAATAGTTACCAATCGAGCATTGGCATGGCATCGTTTGAAGCACTATATGGATGACCGTGTCGATCACCGGTGTACTGGGCAGAACCAGAAGACAGAATCATTCTCGGGCCAGATGAGATTTGCGACAGCAATGAGAAGGTCATCGTGATACGGGATCGATTAAAGGTAGCTTAGAGTAGGCAGAAGAGCTACACGGATAGGAGACACCGACCCTTGGAATTCGAGGTGGAAGATTCTGTTCTCTTAAAGGTATCTCCTCATAAAGGTATCACACAATTCAGTATAAGTGGTAAACTCGTGCCAAGGTATGTTGGACCGTTTGATATCACTCAATGTATGGGTGTGGTTGCCTATCGCCTAGATCTTCCTCCTGAGCTATCTCATGTTCACAATGTATTCCATGTGTCAATGCTTTAGAAGTGTTCGTCTGAGCAGAACAAGACAGTTTCATTTCATGATGTGTAGATTCAGGAAGACACGACGTACGAGGAAGTGCCGATACAGATCATCGAAAGGAAGATAATAAACTTACGTTGTTGTGATATACTGTTAGTGAAGGTCATGCGACAGCATCATGGGGTTGATGAAGCCACCTGGTAGTTAGAGTCCAATATGCAGGAGTTGTATCTGCATTTATTTTGTTTTTGAATTGATTTGTAAATTTCGAGGGCGAAATTTCTTTTGGGGAGAAGAGCAGTAACATCCTGAAATTAATTAAATGTTGTTAGTGTGTAAAATGGTTGATTAGTGTGCCATAATGAATGTTTTAAACTTAATCTGGTTATTTTGTGAAATTTCTAAATTAATGTTATTTTTTATTAATTTAATGATTTTTAATTACTCTTAATTATTTTTATTTGTTATTTTAAATTTTGAAACAAAAGAATTTGTCAAATACCAACCATGTCCTTTTTCAAAACAATAGGTCGTGCACGGTTTTCTCTCTCAGTTTTGCTCACCTCTCCTCTCTATTTATTTCTCTCTTCTCTTCCTCTCCCTCACTCTCTCACGCTCACCTTCTCTCTCTCATTCTTTTGTCTCTCTTTTTCCCTCTCACTGTCTCTCTCTTCCTCTCCCTCTTTCTCTCAATTTTTGCTTCAAAAATCACACCCAAACTTCGGTATTCAACGGATTGGAAGCTCAGGAATGCATTTGGTTTATCAAAAACACGATTTAAAGCTTCGATTCGAGGTTAGTTTTTAAATTTTAGAACTTTTCCAAAATTTTTAATTTTCTTTGTATTTTGAAATCTAAGCTCATTTAAGCTTAGAAAGCCTTTCGTCTAAGTTAGAGAAACTTAGGATAACTAGAATTTAAGCTTAGTTTGAAGAAAAATAGATTTAAACCAAGATTTTTCATTTTTCTTTATTTTTCTCTATTTTTAGAATTATTCAAAATTTTTGTGCAAATTTTGTTTAAATTAGTCTAAAAGTGTTTTATAACATTTTTCTATCATCTATAGATGTTTCCTATGCTTGAGAACTAAGAAAAAACAGGTTAAAATGAGGATTCAGGCTTGGAGAAACCAAAACCCATGCTTGGAAATTTTTAAAATTTTCTAGTTTGGTAGGCCGAACTTCATGTTCGGCAGGTCAGATTCATGAGTTCCGTAGGCCGGATTCATATTGCCGATAGGCCAAACTTAGAAAAGTTTGGCCGACTGGACTTGGTTTGCCTGTAGGCCGAACTGCACAGTTCTGCAGGCCAAACCAGGGAGAACGATCGGCTGATTGGGTATAGTGAAGATTTGTCCTTTTTCACCCATTTTCATTGTTTTGAATCATGATTTAGATTTTAATGACATAATATGATTTTATAAACTCAAATGGCACACTAGGACACCATGAGATAATTAATGACATAGGATGTCTTAAGCTAGATACTGATAGACTCGGTTTATATATTTAAAGTTGTTCGAGTTTCTGCGGAGCTAACGTATAGCAGGCTGGGACTATGGTGTGGGATACTGGCGCGAGCATCGAGATAGGACTTCTACCCCCCTCCTCTTGGTAGCCTAGACTTTAAATGTTCTTGGCCTAAAAAGGATTTTTATTAAAATTTTTTCAACGATCGATTGAAAAAGGATTTTATCGACTGATTTCATGAACAGTAGATTGAGGTGATTTTCGTAAGAAACCTCATAATGAATGTAAGTGAAATACTTGGTAAATGAAATTCTAATGATTCTAAAAAGATATATATATATATATATTTACATATATGGGCATGATGTCATATCAGAGATCGGGTCATATAGCGTGCGACCTTGGGGGCAGATCTTGAAACCCAGCTGGGCCACTTCAGTGATGAATATTATGGTTTGTCCTAAAAAGATAAAAGGTACTTTCTAGACGAACAGTTCTCAATAAAATTTATTTAACTGAATTTATTTATTTAACTTTGTTTTCTTTAAGGTAAAATTTTATTTAAAATTTTTTGTCTGTTTTTAAAGTATAGTCTTACTGAGCCTTTTGCTCACTTTTTGTTTGTCTTAAAATCTTTTCCCCTCTAAGTGGATTTCAGCTTAGGATCGAAGAAGAGTCCGTTGACTGGACCTACGAGTAGTAGAAGAACCAAGTAGGTGATTTGGATTATAAGATAATCAAGGCATATATAACTTTAACTTTAACTTTTATTTTGGACTGTGGTTGTAATTTAATATTGTTGCTATTATGTGTGTATACAAGTTGTGAGTCAGTGGGACCCAACACTTAATCTCTCTTTCTCTATTATTTTATTTCATCTTGTTTTTATCTTATTTGTTTAATTATTATAAACATTTGTTTAAAAAGGATTTTAAATTATCATTATTTCTTAATTAACTAAATTCTTTAACTTGTGTTTTAAATTAAATTTCCTTTAATTTAATTTAATCAACCTACCACGTCACCTGCTGCACTTCGGGGCATGACAATTAACTTTCTAACATTAGTGACAAGTGAATTTAACGTGATTCCGTCAGTTTCCCATATTTTTTCCAATTATACTTTTTTTCTTCATAAATATTATATTTTGTTCATTCTTTTTTTAAAGAAAACCAAAACTTAAATAAATTCATGTACAGTTATAGAAGAAAGAAAATACTAATTTATTAAACAAAAAAAGAAAATATTATTTTTCTTTTTATTAAATCATTCTTTTTATACGTTTTACTTACAGATTTCTTTATTTTCAATTTCAATTTCTGTATTAAGTACTTTCTGATATCAAGTGACAAGTGAACTGCAACTTTTCAATTGATAAAAATATTGTTACGCATATTAGTTAAAAAATTTATCTTATCAATTGAAAGATAATATATTATTACGAAATGGAGGTTCTCAAAAGATAATATGAAAGTTAAATTGTGGAAAAAAAAAAATACAAATTAATGAATGAGGTGTTGAATAATTAAAAAGCCATGTGTACTAAACATTAACCATGAGTTTTAAACTAAATGAAAAGAAGACAAGTTTTAACTATCGGATTTATTCAACTAAATGAAAAGAAGACAAGTTTTCACTATCGGATTTATTCAATGGAAGGTTGAGGAACAAAAGTTATCCTCTCTTCTATATATACTAGCATTGAGTTGTGCTAACGGCACATTTGTGCCTTGTGTTTTTAACTTGACGTAAAGTAAGAATTCAGAGTACTCAAACTATTAAATTAAAAAAAAGGAATAGTATACATCAACTCCTAACTTAAATTAAAAATAATTACAAGAGGGCAATAATTTATTAGATGTTAAATTATTAGTTTTTCTTTGAACGGTAGACAACATAATATGTGTCTTTTGAATTTTTTCTTTGAAAGCTAAAGAACATATAATTTTTGTCTTTGAAATTGCTGGGAAATAGAATTTATGGTATTGATTTCTTTATATTTTATCTTATGTTGATAAATTTTTTCCTTTGAACTTTGTTGTGATTATAGCCCGAACTTTTCAAAATATGATAATTGTTATTGCAATATATAAGTTGTTAGAAATCAAATTTTAAAACATACACCAACACTTAGCTTAAATTAAAAATAAATGGACAGGGCGATAATTTATTTGATGTTAAAGGATTAGTAGGTAGCAGACAACATGATATGTGTCTTTTGATTTTTTTTCTTTGAAAGCCGAAGAACATCATTTTTGTCTTTAAATTGCTAGTAAATAGAATATATGTTATTTTTCTGAGAAGAGAATATATATACTGATTTCTATATATGTTATCTTATGTTAATAAATGTTTTCATTTGAACTTTGTTGTGATTATAACAAGAAACTTTTCAAAATATATTTGTTTTAAAATATGATAAGTGGGGTTGTAGTTAGAAATCGAATTCCAAATTATGACACCAACTCCTAACTTAAGTTACAAAAAATTACAAAAGGCGACAATTTATTAGATGTTAAATGATTAGTTTTCTCTGAAAGGTAGACAACTATGTCTTTTAAATTTTTCTTGGAAAGTTAAGGAACATAATTTTTGTCTTTTAAATTGCTGGGAAATAGAATTTATTGTATTGATTTCTTTATATTTTATCTTATGTTGATAAATTTTTTCCTTTAAATTTTACGGCTGTTTGGATGAGTGGTGGGAACCATGGTTCCTACCATTTTTTCAATTATAAATAATGTAAAGCTCTCACAAACTACAGTAAAAGTGGTTCCAACCAACGGTTCCCACTATCCTTCCAAATTTGTTGTGATTATAACAAGAACTGTTCAAAATATATTTGCTTTAAAATATGACAATTGTGATTGCAATATATAAGTTGTTAGAAATCAAATTCTAAAGTTTCTCGGGAAATATAATATTAGAAACTTTACATTCTTGCAGTTTTATTCAATATGATACTTAAATATAAGTTGCATTGCACATAAATATGATACTTTAATTAATAGATAATTTTATGAGGGCGTCATTGAAAAAGTAGAGTGTTGCTGAAACTTACAAGACGACAAAGTAAAAGATGATACCCTCTCTCATCAAGTAGTGTTATTTAGGATAGGGTTTTAATTGTGGGTTCAATTGTTGAACAAGAGTTGAAGAATAGATAACAATTAAGTAAATTAAGGGGAAAAAAAAGAGGCTCAATTAACAACGAGGTCTTTCATTGTGTCTAAAAAGGATATTAGTTGTAAAAGTTGAAGTATGAGATGTGAGAAAAGGAGCAAGTCATGTCGATAGATCTAAGCCATTGCATGTAACCTGGAAAAAGAATTAATAAATTAAACCATTAGATTACTTCAACCAAAAGGTTGAAGTACAAAACTCATTCACTCTTCTTATTTAGTTAATAGATTTAGGATATAGATATGAATATGCATATCTGATGTGCCACAGATAAAGACTTTTCTAAAAGTTCCGAGAATTATGAAGTGAAACTGAAAAGCAATTCGATACGTAAATCAAAATGTTCCGACAAAAATGAGGTGGTGAACACCACATTGTTGCTTGCTAGCGAGTCCCCTATTTATCGAAGAAGTTCGATCACGTCCATGGTGCTTTGTTGTTTAGTTTACTTTCCTGTGTTGGTGATAGAGTGGGCCCACGTTTTTGGATAATTTCATTATTTTGTATTGATCCTATTTATGCTACTTGTAATATAATTTCGAAGTCTATCCGCCTTAAACATTTATTTTCTATTCGAACAATTTGTACAGCAGTTTTTTCTGGGAATTATGAACGAAGAAAAACAGTAATGACTCTAGTTGTAAACCATGCATACCATTTGAAAGAATATTTAACACCTAGAAATCATTAAAAAGGGCATTTTTTCCTAAAAAAAAAAAAGAGTAGTTTAAAAAGGAAAAAGAAAGAAGTCACAAATTGTTTAGAAAGTGAGATGTACAACACACATGACATGGTAGTAGTATGCCAATTAGAGCCATTTTGCTTGAAAGGTAACAGGGAAGACAACAAAAATTATACATTAACAAATATTTATATAAACGCTAAGGTTACTTGGAAATGGGTCATCAACATCCCATTAGCAACAAACTCTACCAGTGGAGGGAAGTTATGCTGAGTA
Organism: Artocarpus hirsutus; assembly: GCA_946598075.1. Lineage (NCBI taxonomy): Eukaryota > Viridiplantae > Streptophyta > Magnoliopsida > Rosales > Moraceae > Artocarpus > Artocarpus hirsutus. Next base: position 46,827 of record CAMOHE010049027.1, on the reverse strand, counting down.
GGGACACATGCCTTTATTTATGTAGTGTTTGGCAAACTCAGTTACAACTCAAATAGTATAAAGCTTTCATATACAATAGTATAAAGCTTTATATGCTATAGTACTTTCAGTTCTAACTCTTAGTTCCAACTCACTTCCTAAACATCCTATTAATTTTTGAAAATTGTATTAATATCCTTCAAGTTTTTTTAAAAAAATTTAAATATCTCCTTGTTTTATAAGAAAATTATATGATGCCACTAAATCTTCAATCATGTTGTTATCCCTCTCATTTTACGAGAAAAATTATAATTATACCACATGCAATCATAAACATATGTAATTATGTCTTCATTTGATAGACTACTATTTTTATGAAAATAATGCCCCCACTAATTATATATATATATATAAATAAAAGGTTGTTCTTCCATATTGACATTGGAACCATAACGACATGCACTATAACAAATTTGAGATTATATGACCCTTATTTAACGACCTTTTTTCAAAAACCATTGTGATAAGAGAAAAATAACACATGGAGTTATGCCTGAGAAGACAAAAACCGTCGTGGTAGGATGGTATGACAGCTATACCATGATAGTTTTTTAAAAAATCGACGTGAAAAGTGAGTGCATACCACGATAATTTTTGGAAAAAAAACTGTTGTGGTAGATGACTTAAAAGCCCTTCACCCACATCAACAATCATACACAAATCAGAAACTCAACTCTCAAATACAAACACAAACCACTCCGAAACTACTGCTGACATACCTCTCTGCCTCCATCCTCCTTAATCTCCTTCCTAATTGTAAGTTTTTATTAGAAATTGATAAATTGGTGTTGATTTCATTATTTAATTCGTGTTTATTGTATTGTGGATGGGTATGATTAATTTGTTTTATGATGGGTATGTGTAATTTGTTTTATGATAGGTGAATGTTTTTGTTTTATGATTAGAATATGATGGGTATGTGTAATTTGTGAAATTTTTTTTAATTGAATTGCTATTTATTATTTCAATTTAGGACTTGCAAAACAGATAGGAAATGAAAGTGGGATTTTCGATTGTCTAGAGAATATGTGAATGGTGTGGAAGAGTTATTGGATTTTACTAAAACTTATGCCAATGGTGATAAAATTCGGTGTCCTTATGTTCAATATGGAAAACATAGATTGCATCCAATTCTAGTTGTTAGAGGATATTTATTTCAAAAATGGAATTATAAGTAGTTATCAAACATGGCATTTTCATGGTAAATATGAGTTCAATCCACTTTTAGAAAGTAAAGAAAAGGAAGCTATTGTGGAGGATAATATAGATGATCATGACAATATGGTTGACATGGTCAATGACTTCAAAGAAGACTTCTTACACTGTCTGGATTTATCAAACGTGGCATTTTCATGATAAATATAAGTTCAATCCAATTTTAGTAAGTAAAGAAAAAGGAAGCTATTGTGGAGGATAATGTGGATGATCATGACAATATGGTTGACATGGTCAATGACTTGAAAGAAGACTTCTTACACCGTCTGGATTTATTTGAGACAATGATAAATGATGCCGAGACATCGGTGCATGAGGAGTGTACCAATTTCACCAAATTGTCTACTTCAATTGGATTATGGAATTTGAAAGCATCAGATAGGTGTTCAAATTCTAGTTTCACAAAGCTTTTGAAATTTCTAAGAAGGCTTCTGCTAGATGATAATAAATTACGAACTAGTACGTATGAGGCTAAGAAGACATTGAGCACTTTGGGAGTGGAGTATGCAAAAATTCGTGCTTATGAAAATGATTGTGCTCTTTATAGGAATGAGTATGAGGATGTGAATTATTGTCCGGTTTGTCAACAATCAAGGTGGAAGAAAGGAAAAGAGCCAAAAGACAGTAAGAATGGGGTGCCAAAGAAAGTGCTATCCTACATTCTATTGGTAGTACGTTTGAGGTGTTTATTCGAAAACCCAGAACATGCCAAGAATGTAACATGGCATCATGATAAACAGGTGGACGATGGTATGCTTAGACATTCGGTGGATTCACACAATGAAAGACTTTTGAAGCCAATCATCTCAACTTTAGTGCAGGTCCAAGAAATATACATTTCGCTTTATCAACGACCATATGGTAACATGAGTAGTAGGCATAGCACTTGGCCTGTAATATTTGTTAACTACAATCTCCCTCCAAAGATGTACATGAAGCTGAAGTTTTTAATGTTGTATTTATTGATTTTAGGTCCTTACCAACCAGGAAATGACATTGATGTATACTTCGCACCGTTAATGAATGACCTTAAAAACTTGTGGGAAAGTGGAATTGAAGTTAGAGATGCTTACCAAGAAGAGACGTTCACACACCATGCAATGTTGATATAGACAATTAATAACTTCCTTGCATATGGCAATTTATCTAGCTATTTGATGAAGAGTTCTATTGGTTGTCTTATTTGTATGAAGGAAATGTCTCACAAATAGTTGAACAATGGTAAGAAAATTGTTTTTCTTGGTCATGGAAGATGGGTGCTAAGAGATCATTGTTTTCACAAACAAAAGAAAGCCTTTGATGGCAATAGCGAAGAAAGTGACCCTCCTCATCCTTTGATGGGTGAACAAATATTTGAAATGATAAAAGATATAAAAGTGGTATTCGGGAAGAGAAAGCAAGATACAAAGAGCCGCTGATAGATGGACCATAGAAAAAAAGATCAATCTCTTTTGATCTTTTATACTGGAAGACACTTTTTGTTTGTCATTGCTTGGATGTTATGCATATTGAGAAAAATGTTTGTGAATCTGTAGTTGGCTTACTTGACATTCTGGGCAAGACCAAGGATGGTGAAAAAGCATGTTTGGATCTATAGAAATGGAGATTAGGCCTAATTTTTTTCCCAAGAAAGAAGGAACCGTACTTACTTACCTTGGGCAAAGCACACCTTATCAAGAGCAGAAAAGAGAAAGCTTTGTGAATAGCTTGCTTCATTGAAAGTGCTAGACGGCTATTCTTCAAACTTTAAAAAGTTGGTGTCGATGAATGATTTGGAACTTATGGGCATGAAAACACATGATTGTTATATGTTGATGCAATAATTATTACCACTTGCTTTGCAGGGAATTCTAACAAAGGATATGAGATTTGCAATTATCAATTTGTGCTCGTTCTTTAATTCAATATGCTCCATGGTAATTGATTTACTTATGCTAGATTCATTACAATCAGAGTTGGTGCCAACCTTATACATGCTTGAGAAGTATTTTCCGTTGGCATTTTTTGACATCATGATTCATCTAATGGTGCACTTAGTACGTGAAGTTAAGTTATGTGGACCTGTGTATTTGAGCTAGATGTACTCATTTGAAAGACATATGAAGGTTTTGAAGGGCTATGTGAAGAACCAAAATAGACTGGAGGGATGTATTATAGAAAGTTATATAACTGAGGAAGCGGTTGAATTTTGCTCTGAATATTTGTCCAATGCAAAAGTAATTAGCATGCCAAAGATAATAAATATTGAGGCTAGGAGATTATCTATTGGCAATCCTTCCTTAGTAAATCGAAAAGAGTGGAAGCAAGCTTGTCTTTATGTCTTACACAATGCTAATGAAGTGGAGACTTTCATTGAGGTGTACATGAACTAATTAAAAAAAGGCAAACCCAAAAGGAGCAAGAAATAAGAAGTGGTTGCCAGATGAACACAATCGGACTTTTCAATTGTGGATTAGAGCACACATTTATGGCAAGTGCTCCATATCACAAGATGGAGGCATGTCACAAGACTTGAAGAACTTAGCTAGAGGACCGTTGTTGGTAGTTACAAGGTATATGTTATATCCCATAAATGGTTACACTTTCTACACTTGTGAAAGAGATAAGAAGCATTCTGTCCAAAATAGCAGTGTCACTCACCGTGCGAGGCTATGCATATTTCCTTCACCAAGGACAAGAATCTAGTATATGGGACCATGAATTACTTTGGGTTCATTGTAGGTATTTGGAAAATTGATTATGGTGGATTACACATTGCACTTTTTAAGTGCAAGTGGGCCAACAATAACTATTTTAAGATAGATAATGATGGCATTACAGTGGTTGACTTTAGAAGATTTAGATACAAGAATGATCCCTTCATTATGGCTTCACAAGCAATCTAAGTCTTTTTATAGAACGGATCCCCAAGACATGGAATTATCTCTAATTGTCCAAATGAAGCCAAGAGTAGTTATTGATGGTGAAGAAGTTTGCCAAGGATTGTACGGACATCCCTTCATTCACAAAGGGATTGTCACCAGTTGAAGAGATAGATGATTTTGAAGATGATGTTTCATACTTGCTTCCTGAAGATGTAGAATGGATATGTATTAAAGAACCAATGAAAGAAAAAAGAGAAAAAAAAAATGAGTATCTATAAACAAATTTATGTTAAGTTATTTAAATATATTTCTTTATTTCATTTTTCATCTTTTTTTTTTAAGGTAAAGGATATCTATTTATAGTTATATTTGTGAAAAAATAGCAAAAAGTAAACATTCTAGGCCATTGGATGCCTAACACACGAGCTGGCCACCCTAGACAGAGGAGAAAACCTTTGCAAGTGGTGAATTTTAGAGCTTTTTTTATTACGATTTTTTAAAAAAATTGCCGAGAAACCGTGATGGAAAGTTTAGCTTACATGATGGTTTTTTAAAAAACCGTCATTTAAACTATAACATTACACGATTGTTTTTTTCAAAAAACCATCATGTAATGTGGGCTTTAAGGCTTTTATTTTTTGAAACCCACACGCCCCTTCTCATTTCAAACTCAAGCAACCTCTCTCTCTCTAAAAGTCTCTCTCTCTCAATCTCTCTCTCCCTTTTCGCCATCCGTCGCTGCCCGTCTGTCCCCTATAGTAAGTTTTTCCTCTTTCTCTCCTCCCTTTCTCTCCCTCTTCTCCTTCTCCTCCCCCCTACGCCCGCCCCCTCCCCTTCCTCCTCCCCAGTCTCCTCACCTTCCCCTCCCCCTTAGTCTCGTCCCCTCCTCCCCCTCCCCCTCCCCCTTCGTCCTGTCCCCTCCTCCTCCCTCAGCCCTTGTCCTCTTCCTCTCCCCTCCCCCGTCCCCTCCTTCTCTACCCCTTTCCTCCACCCCCTCCCTATCATTATTAATATTCACTTATTATTTACACTTTAAATAAATTTATCCATCACATACTTCTTTGGTCAACAAACTCATGTAGAGATAGAGAACATAAATCTTTGCCTTTTTATTTTAAATTTATTTAGATGTAATTTGTGCCCAATATCCTCCATAAACTAAAAATGTAAATGTTAGATGGTTGATTTCGTCAAGTTGTTAACAATTTTTATGGCTATAGAACCAACCATAGGACAAGGAGAATAGCTTAGAGTTCTATTAGTATCATTTTAAAGTTTGAAAGCTAAAATAGAACAAGAAATATAGTTCAAATGCCATAACTAAAATTAATCGTTATGTAACATTAAAATTTTATGTTTGATATTAGTAACATTTTGGTTTCGTTTAATATGGGGAAGTGAGAATGCTAAGATCACTTTTTACACTAGATAGATAGAAGTGACAACTATTTTGGTGGCCAATGTGTTTTCTATTTGATGAATTAAGGAAGAGAAGCTTTAAGTTAATAATGTCCTTAAACTATACACTTTGCTTTTGTAAATTTTTTACAACTATCCATAATATATTTAGCTATTGATGTGTAATGAAACCCATAATATTGATGAGTCTCATTTCTTCTTAAGTAGTTTATTATTAGATTTCCTTAGCAATATATGATGTTGTGATTAAGGTGGTCATTAGAATAAGTAAAATGTCTCAAGAGATCGATAGTGACTACTATGAGGAGGAGTATGAAGAGTGCACTCTATCTTTTTCTCAATATTGCAAAGGAAAACAAGGTAGTAGTAAGCCACAAAGGCATTTTGAATTTGATCCCAAATTAGATTTTGAGCGAAGAGCTACTTTGATGAAAAAAGTTCATCGAATGAAGAAGAAAGGTTTAAGAATAGAAGTGATTTTTGATTCAAAAGGCCAATTGGAAGGCACACCTAGCATTGAATTAAGCAGTTGGATTAGAGTCCTTAGTCGATAACATGTTCCTATATGGATTAAAGATTGAAGGTCTAAGGATTTGGACCAAGTAAAAGATGTGATTTGGAGAGAGATTTACGAAGCTTTCATAGTCAAGGGGTGGTATAGGAAAAAGGCTTTGAAGGTTTGTGGCGAATTAGCAAAGGGGTTTAGATCTGACCTCTATGTTATTTTTGTATAGCCATACCTTTCCATTCTAGAGGAGGATGAAAAATGTATATAAGCGGCCTCCTACAGCAGTACACTACTACCCCTCTATAACCGATGATGATTGAGAAGCTTTTGTGAAGTATCAACATTCTGTCGAATTCCAACTACTATTTGCTAACACAAGAAAAATAAGAGTGAAAAATGAATACTATTCTATGGTTGGCCGAGTCAGATATAGAAAGCTCGAGCAATCAATGGTATATTAATATCTTACTCATATTATATATGTCAATTATTCTATCATTAATATGTTATTAACATAGCATAATATAGTTTGCTGAGACGGGTGTACTACCAACACAGGAGGAGTTATGGGTAAAATCACATCAAGGTTTCGATGGACAATTTAAAAATCCAAGGGTAATAGAAATTAAAAACTTGATTGTAAGCTTATTGAACTCAAATTATTAATTTGTAATTTTATACCTATTGAAGGATATTAAGAATAACATGGTTTGTTGTTGTTTTACAAGATAAGTACACGATCCAATAAAGTCAAAGGATCTTTTAGTCTGTCAGTAACGATGACATATTGATAAGTGCACTAGGTAAACTAGAACATCCAGGACATGTTCATGGTCAATCAAATTATGTGAAGCATTCTCAAAACTTTGACCTCCAACCAAGTTCAAAATTCAATTCCTAAATGTTAAAGATGCAGATAGAAACTGCAGAACTATAAGGTCTTGTGATCGAGTTCATTTCCCAAGGACGTGCTAGACCGACAGATGAAAGCATCTCATAGTACAACAACTTTAAGGCTAGTTGTAACCCTCTCAAAAATGTAGCAGTAGCTCCAAAAGCTCCAAAAGTCTAATTGTCACTTCATCGTCAAGAGCCTGAACAATATAAAAAATGTAGGCTCTATTAGGTTTGGTGCCCTATAAGCTGTGATGTTGCACATATTGTTAATAAATAAATAAAGTGACATTTATAATTATTTTGGTTGCTTATGTGTATTATGAATACTTTTATAAACATCAAAAAAATTTCATGATTATTTATGTGACTATAAATTTAGCATATTAGTGTCATATGCTTAGGGATAAAATTTATAGATAATAATCTAAATAGTCCATAATAATTAATTAAATATTACAAGTACGGTCTAATCTCGTTTAGAATGAAATAGTCTTATCTGGACTATTAATGTAGAGATATTAGATTGGATGTACTTTATATAATGAAATTATATAGGACTGGACTAGATAAATTATGAATCTCTAATAATCATCTATTATAAATAGAGTATTCAAATTTATCACTATAATGATCATATATTTGACAGTCTTAATCCTAAGTATTTATTAGACTCCTGTTTATGACATTATATTTTTTGACTTGCATGGTAAGATTTGTATACAAACAAATCGTAATTTAGCATCTTAGAAACATAATATAATAAATGGCTGGAAATAATATTACATAGATAAGGAATCCATTCCTTCCTTATGGAAGTTAGAAAAATAGTTCTTTTAAGTGATGATTTGAGGTTTAAACAGTAGAGCGCTCATTTATAATAAGACTATGAATTATCTATTCATTAGAGAATTATTAGAACTCAATGATAAAGATATAATAAGAGAGGTAAACAAAAATTAAACCTAGCTCTTATTATGACATATTTATGGAGGATTGACTTATATGTAATGATTATATCAATAGACTACTCGTTAATTTTCTTTAAGTAATTCTCATTATAATCTCAAGAGCTTAGTTTCAGGTTTTTAGTGGAGTAATATTAAAATTAATAAATTTGGCAAATTAATTAAAGAGTTTAATTGATTGTCATATATATTGGAGCTTGGGTTATAGGTCTGTAGGTCCCCAATGCCACCTCAATAACACTATATTGATTTAATGCATAAAATGAATTACACATATTTAATTTAAAATTATTAAATTCTAAATTAATTATTTCACAGTTGAGTTATTAATATTACATAAAAAAAATTCTTTGTGACACATAATGTAATATGATAAATGTTGTCACATTTAACTGAGTATTAGTTAAATTAATAAATTGATTATATTTAATTAATGAGATTATTTAAATATATTTTTAATTTTGTGTATGACATGTGTGTGGTGGGACCACATTTTGTCTTTTCCTACTTGGACACAAAATTGAACTATTAATTAATTTAAAATCTTTTTTTAAATAAATATGATATATTTTTTTTTGAATTTGGATATATATATATATATATATATATATTATATTTTCATGTTTTCTGATTTGTTTTTGAACCAAATCTTATATATATATATATATATATATAAGATTTTATTATATACATATATATAAACGTAAACCCACATTTACATTTTATATTTAACAAAAAGGAAGAAGTTACGTTTACGTTTTCATAAACGTATCTTTTATATATATATATATTTATATATATATGAAACTTAAAAAATTAGTTCATGATTTGGTTTTTATTAAAAATATAATATATATATATATATATATATATATATATATATAAAGGGATAAGGATTATGTAGAGTATATCCCTTCCCCATATATCTAATATGGTGGTTATTTCAACTTTGAAATTAATTAAAAATAACTAACTGCTTAGATATAAAAAGGTCGAGATAATAGTTATCTCAAGAGATCAATTTTTCACGTAACTTTTACAAAATACTCAGAGAGAAAAACTGAGAGTTCTTCTCTGAAAAAAAGATCTACTGTCTCATGTGTTAAGTACATAGCAGATCTAGAAATGTGTTAGGTAAATTCATTCTTACATTTTGACGCCCACTCATCTTTCCATTGTGGTGGAGGCATGGCTTAGAAAATTGTGGTGTCAAAAAGGAAAGCTAGGATACCCTGATAGGTCTTCAAAAGGTTTGTAAAAATTCTTAAAGCTTTCTATTATTAATTAAAAATATATAGCTATTCTCGATAAACAAAGTTTTTAGAAAATTTTTGTTTGTCAACGATCCGTTCCTTCCACTGCATTTCATATTTAATTCTAACAAATGGCATCAGAGCGAGTTACAGCATATATAATTTTTCATTTTTGTGGGCACTTTGTGCATTTTCATGTTCTTGATGCATGTTTGTAGGCACTTTGCCTTTTTGCAACTATTTTGTTCATGTGATGAATAGTTTTTTTATAAATAGATTTTTGCTCGTTAATTACATGGTCCTTTTGGATTAGTGTTTTATTCTCAGTTTGATTAGATCAAATCTATGTAAGCTCATAAGGGGCATAGGCTTTTTGTAATCTATTATTATTATTATTCTTTACCATTTATGTGAAATGTCAAAAGTTATTAAACTGCACATGGAGAAACACCTACACTTCATGTGGTTATCTGGCTACATATGCATATAATATCAAAATTAATACTTTTCTTTTCTCCATTCACGTGGCAAACTACCATTCAAAAAAAAAAAAAAAAACTTGCACTTAAGTGTAGTTCCTGTGCAAGATTAATGCACGATTCTTCATGTGGCATTAATGTGCACAGCTCAAAGTGCACTGATTGTCAAATAAAAAAAAAAGGAAGGCGGTAGCTTTTTTCATCTACTGCACACCCACTAAGAAGAATATGAGATGCTGCATGTGAAAAAGATGGAGAAGAAGAAGAAAACTCCCCTTGGTTACCTTGTGAAACCCAATAGATTGCTGGGACAACATTAGCTTGGGCCCATCAAAACTTTTAAAGGTAACCCAGCAGTTTTTCACACAATAACTCACCTGGTGAAGTCTATTTCAATGGAGTTGGGAAATATATTGTTACAAGAAACCCCCTGTAATTTTTTCTCTCTTATTTTTTTATGGGTTGTAGATTAGTTATCCAAAAGGAGCTGGTCAAAAATCCAATATTTATTTTCATCCTTTATTTTCATGTGATGAATGTGATAACATGTTCATGCATTATAATATGTCATCTAGGAAAGTGCCCACTTACAGTTATTGTAACATGACATGCATACACTTGCATATTATTTCATTGTGTATAAAGTAGTTTATAAAAAGATTTAATATCTGTTAGAATTAATTTAATGAGATTAAATTAATTAGGTTGGTTTTATAGAATTTTAATTAATTAATCAACCAAATAATGTGATTTTAGTTTTAATAGTTAAAACTTAGTAAAATTCATATTAATTCTAAGTTATCTAATTTTAAATTGTTTAATATTGGGTGGCTTAGATAGTTCATAATAAATTATATTTTAGAAAATCTGGTAATTTATTTAAGTGTAAATAGGATGGGATTCTATTAACACAAATTATAACCTAGTAATTAAAAATTATTTTTATTTACTAGAATTATGAAGCATATGATGTTTTATAAGATAAAACACATCTTTTAAAATAATCAGTGGGAGAAGATAATATGACAATATAACCTACGGTCTCCACTATTAGCACAACATCGTGAGATTTAGGTGGCACCTCATGATGCTTTGATTTCGTCCTTCCATCAATAACAAGGTTGGTTTTCAAGAGATAGGATTTTATAATGTATTTCAAAATTGACCTACCCTATGGCGACAATTTTGAGTTAAGTTGTTAAAATCTGAAATATTGGGTTACACTCATAAGAATATAATTAATTTTTTAATTATATCTTGACCAAAATAAATGATTATTAATAAATATAAAAAATTTGAGATATTTTGAATACATTTATTAATTGAGAATGTCTCAATTCAATTCATAAATAATTTGACATACTCTACGGTGGCACTTTATTTATCAAAATTGAATAACCGTGGAATTAGTAATATATTTTTTGTCTTTTTCATACACATCATGTATCATGTTTATTATTCTAAAATATATATTTATGATGTTTATGCGACCATTTAATTTATGTCATTTTATTTATTATAGTAACAATGCCTAATCCAATCATCACTATTCTCTCAAATGAAAAATTAACCGGAGATAATTTTATCAAGTGGAAGAGTAAAATGAATATAGTACTAATTTAAGAGAATTACAAGTTTGTCCTAACAGAGGAATGTCTTCCACACCTGCTGCCAATGCCTCTCATAATGTACGAGAAGCGTGTGATCGTTGGATCGAGGCAAACAACAAGGCCCGTTGCTTTCTTTTGGCTAGCATGTCTAGTGTGCTTAGGATAAAGCACGAAAGCATGGAGACCGCTTATGAGATAATGCAGTTTCTAAAAGACATGTTTGGCAAACCTTCTGAAAAGGCACACCATGAAGCCGTTAAGGCTGTAATGAATGCCAAAATAAAGGCAGGGGTCTCGGTCAAAGAACATGTCCTCAACATGGTAAACTATCTCCATGAGGCAAAGGTAAATGGGCCAGTGATAGATGATGCCACTCAGGTGGGGATGATTTTAGAAACCCTCTCCCTTGCGTTGCTTTAGTTCGAGAGCAACTATTTCATGAACAAGATGAAATATAACATGACTGAGTTACTTAATGAGCTTCAAACCTTTGAGTCTATTTCGAAAGAAAACACTAAAGAAGCTAAGGCAAATTTTGCAAAAGCTTATCCCTCCTCTTTGGATCGAAAGAATAGGAAGAGGAAGAGAACTGAAGGAAGTAGTAAGTCTAAGAATAGAGAGCAACCTAAGAAGAACAAAAGCAAAAACAAAAGGAGCTCAAAGCAAAATGAGGCCAAAGGAAAATATTTCCACTACGGCGTAGTTAGGCATAGGAAGAGAAACTGTAAAAAGTATCTTTAGGAGCTCAAAGAAGAGAAGAACAATGGTAAATTAGATTTACTCATTTTAGAAGCTTGTTTAGTTAAGGATAATACTTTACCCTGGATAATTGATTTATGGGCAACTAACCATGTTTATTCTTCTTCGTAGATGCTTAGTTCTTTAAGGGAGCTTGCCGATGGGAAACAAATGATGAAAGTGGGAATGGAAGTGGTTGTTTCAGCAAGAGCAGTGGGAGTTATAAAACTTTATTTTGGAAATAATTTTTTAATTTTGGTCAATGCTTATTACATTCCTAGTTTTCGTAGCAATTTGATTTCTATTTTAAGGTTGTTTGAACAAATGTTTAATGTTTCTTTTAATAATAATTATGTTAATATTTCTAGAAATGGTTTGGATATTTGTTCTACGCATCTGGACAGTGGACTTTATACTTTAAGACCCAACGAAAAATTACTACTCAATACCGAAATGTTCAAAGTTGAACAACCAAAACCCAAGAAGCAAAAGGTTTCTTTGATGATGAAACATACCTACGGCATCTTAGATTATGTCATGTTAACCTTGATAGAATTAACAAACTAGTAAAGGATGGTCCTTTAAGAGAACTAAAAGTTAGTTCTCTACCAGTTTGTGAATCTTGTCTTGAAGGTAAAATGACTAAATAAAAGGCCTTTCTCTGCAAAAGGTGAAAGGGCCAACGAGCTACTTGAGCTAATACATTTGGACGTCTGTGATCCATTGAATATACAAGAACGTAGTGGTCATGAATATTTCATCACATTTATTGATGATTATTCAAAGTATGGCTACATGTACCTAATGCAAAGGAAATTTGAGACTTTTGGAAACTTCAAAGGATTTCAAGCGGAAACTGAAAAGCAATTAGGAAGGTCAGTGAAGACTCTTCGATCTGATTGAGAAGGGGAATGTCTTGATACTAAAGTTGAGGACTATTTAATAGGACATGGTATTCTATCACAACTCACCGCACCTGGCACACCATAATAGAATAGAGTTGCCGAGAGAAGAAATCAAACATTACTTGATATGGTGTGATCTATGCTTAGCTATTCATCATTACCCACTTCATTTTGGGGATATGCACTACAAATAGTAGTATATATTCTAAACATAGTTCCATCTAAGTCTATTCTAAAAACACCCTTAGAATGGTCGCAAACCAAGTATGCGACATATTTGTATATGGGGGTGTTTAGCGCATGTGCTGAAAGGAAAGACCAAGAAGCTGGAATCATGTTCTAAAGTATGCTTGTTTGTAGCATATCCAAAGGGAATGAAGGGAGGTTTGTTTTATATGACAGAATCATGTTCTAAAGTATGCTTGTTCTAAAGTATGCATGTCCATAAGAAAATAAGGTATTTGGATCGACAAATGCCACTTTTCTTGAGAATGATTATATGACAAACTAAATACCTCGTAGCAAAGTTATAGTTGAAGAGTTACTTTCTAATCAGATCAGACCGCAATCGACAGCCGTTGTTGAAGGACAAAATGAGTAGACCACATCTCCATATTTGAATGTCATACCACCTCGATGTAGTGGGAGGGTTATTAGACCAGCTGCTCGCTACAAGGAAATTGGAGAAGCACATGTTGCTATCTCTAATAATGGTGAGGATGATCCATTAACATATCATCATACAATGGAAGATTCTGAAGAGCAGAAATGGCTAGAGGCTATGAACCTCAAAATGGAGTCCATGTACTCTAATTCAATCTAGGAACTTGTAGACCTACCTGAACTGATAAAACCCATAGGGTACAAGTGGATCTACAAGAAGAAAAGAGGAGTGAATGGGAAAGTTGAAACTTTCAAAGCTAGGCTTGTGGCAAAGAGTTATACCCAAAAGGAGGGAGTTGGCTATAAAGAAAGTTTCTCGCCTATAGTTATGTTTAAATCTATTCAGATTCTTTTATCTATTACTGCATGTCTTGTTTACGAGATATGGCAAATGGATGTCAAGACTGCCTTTTTGAATGGCTATCTTGAGAAAAGCATCTATATGGTGCAGCTATAAGGGTTTGTAGTCAAAGGCCAAGAGCAAAAAGTTTGCAAGCTATAGAGGTCACTCAAGCAAGCTTCAAGATCTTGGAACTTAAGATTTGATGAGGTGATCAAGTCTTCTGGTTTCGATCAAAATATTGATGAACCTTGTGTATACGAGTACATCAAAGATAAGAAGGTGGTCTTCTTAGTTCTTTATGTAGATGATATCCTACTTATTGGGAATAATGTAGGGGTTTAATCTAATGTAAAGAAATGGCTCACCAACCAATTCCAAATGAAAGATTTGGGAGAGGCAAGTTATGTTCTTGGAATCCAACTTATAAGAGATCGCAAGAACAAGCTGTTGGCACTGTCTCAAGCATCGTACATCAATAAGGTGCTTATCAGATTTTTGATGCAAACTCCAAGAAAGGTGATTTACCTACATGTCATGGAGTTTATCTTTCAAAAAAGTAGTGTCCAAACACACTTCAAGAGGAAGAAATCATGAGACGGGTACCCTATACATTTGTAGTGGAAAGTCTAATGTATGCCATGTTGTGTACAAGACCTGACATTTGCTATGCGGTGAGTATAGTCAGCCAGTATCAATCCAACCCAAGATTAAATCATTGGGTGGCGGTTAAACATATTCTCAAGTATATCAGGAGAATGAGAAACTATATGCTAGTATATTTTGGTGAGAATTTGAACCCACTAGATACAAGATTCTGATTTTCAATCAGACAAAGACACACGTAAATCTATGTCTATATCAGTGTTTACCTTTGGTGGTGGAGCCATAGTTTGGAGAAGCACTAAACAATCATGTATTGCTGATTTGACTATGGAAGCTGATTATGTGGCTACTTGTGAAGCAACTAAAGATGCTGTTTGGCTCGTAAGTTCTTAAGTGATCTAGAAGTCATTCCAAGCATGAATAAACCACTCACAATGTATTGTGATAACAGGGGTGTAGTGGCAAATTCAAGAGAACCTAGAAACCACAAAAGAGGAAAGCATATAGAGCAAAAGTATCATTTGATCAATGAGATTGTACATCGAGACAATGTATAAGTTGTGAAGATAGCATCAGATAACAACCTTGCTGACCCTTTCTCCAATACGTTACCTATAAAGAGCTTTGAGGGACACTTGGAAGGCTTAGGTCTTAGAGACAAGTCTCACCTGCCTTAGGATAAGTGAGAGATTGTTGGTTTTGGTGCCCTATAAGCTGTGATATTATACATATTATTAATAAATAAATAAAGTGACATTTATAGTTATTTTGATTACTTATGTGCATTATAAATACATTTATAAACATTAAGAAAATTTCATGATTATTTATGTGACTATAAATTTAGCATATAAGTGTTATATGCTTAGAGGTAAAATTTATAGATGGTAATCTAAATAGTCCGTAATAATTAATTAAAGTTTAGGATCTTTAATTAAATATTACAAGTATGGTCCGATCTCCTTTAGCATAAAATAGTCTTATGTGGGATATTAATATAGAGATATTAGATTAGAGGTACTTTATATAATGAGATTATATAGGACTAACCAGATAAATTATAAATCTCTAATAATAATCCGTTATAAATAGAGTGTTTAAATTTGTCACTATGATGATCATATATTTGTCAGTCTTAACCCAGAGTATTTATTAGAGTTCAGTTTATGACATTATATTTTTTGACTTGTATGGTAAGATTTGTGTAACACAAATAAGGAATCCATTCCTTCCTCATGGATGTTAGAAAAATAGTTCATGGAAGTTAGAAAAATAGTTCTCTTGAGTGATGAGTCGAGGTTTGAACAGTAGAGCGCTCGTTAATAATAAGATTATGAATTATTTGTACATTAGAGAATTATTAGAACTCAATGATAAAGATATAATAAGAGAGATAAACAAAAATTGAACCTAGCTCTTATTATGAACTATTTATGAAGGACTGACTTATATATAATGATTTTATCAATAAATTACTCGTTAATTTTTTTTGAGTAATTTTCAGTATAATATCAAGAGTTTAGTTTTTGGTTTTTAGTGGAGTAACACTAAAATTAATAAATTTAGCACATTAATTAAAGAGTTTAATTAATTGTCACATTTATTGGAGCTTGGGTTATAGGTCCGTAGGTCCCCAATGTCACTTCTATAACACTATATTGGATTTAATGCACATAATAAATTATACATATTTAATTTAGAATTATTGAATTGTGAATTAATTATTTCACACTTGAGTTATTAATGTGACACAAAAAAATGTTCTTTGTGACACATAATGTAATATGATAAATGCTGTCACATTTAACTAAGCATTCGTTAAATTAATTAATTGATTATATTTAATAATGAGATTAATAAAATATGTTTTAAATTAGTTCATTGATAATATTTGAATAATAAGATTATTTAAATATAATTTTAATTTTGTATATGACATATGTGTGGTGGGACCACATTTTGTTTTTTCTTAGATGGACACAAAATTGAACTACTAATTAATTTAAAATCTATTTTTTAAATAAATATGATTTATTTTTTTTGAATTTGAATATATATATATATATATATAAATTTTCATGTTTTCTGACTTGGTTTTGAACCAAATCTTATATATATATATATATATGATTTTATTATATATATATATATATATATAATCGTAAACCCACGTTTATGTTTTAATTTAAAAAAAGGAAGCAGTTGTGTTTGCAAAAACCTAAATGTATCTTTATATATATATATATATATATATATGAAAGTTAAAAAATTAGTTCATGATTTGGTTTTGATTAAAAATAATATATATATATATATATATATGGGGATAAGGATCATGTAGAGTATAACCCTTCCCCATATATCTAATATGATGGTTATTTCAACTTTGAAATTAATTAAAAATAACTAACTGCTTAGATATAAAAAAGTAGAGATAACAGTTATCTCAAGAAATCAATCTTTCACGCAACTTTTGCAAAATACTTAGAGGGAAAAAATGAGAGTTTTTCCCTGAGAAAAAAAGGTCTGCTATCTCATGTGTTAAATACATAACAGATCCAAAAAAAGTATGAGGTAAATTCATTCTTGCAGTTTGACGCCTACTTGTCTTTCCATTGGTGTGGAGGCCTGGCTTGGAAGATCATGGTGTCAAAGAGGAAAGCTTAGATACCTTGATAGGTCTTCAAAAGGTTTGTAAAAATTCTTAAAGCTTTCTATTATTAATTAAAATTATTTAGCTATTTCAGATAAACAAAGTTTTTAGAAAATTTTTCTTTGTCAACAATCCGTTCCTTCCTCTGCGTTTTCATATTTAATTCCAACAAGCTCTTTGTTGACAATAAAATTAATAGTGAGTGTACACTTGTTGTGCTTGGGAAGGCATGGATGGAGAGTCTTCCAATTGATACAGTCTATGGAAGGACCCTTAGGGAAAGAAAACATGCACGTTAGCATCACTACAAGTAGAGTTAGAATAGCTGAATTGCCTGTTCTAATATTTGAAGCAACAATTGTGGGTGAAGCTGTCAGAAGCTTCGTCGAATGGCCAAAAAGGTTAATTGAAGTCATCGCAACGACAAAGACAAGTCGAATGCCTAGCCACGTTCCACAAGATCTAGGGGGGAAAGAAATGCCAAAAAAAGAAAAGTTCTATAAAAGCAAGACAATCACAACCTGAGGTAGAACAGGAACAAGAACAACCTGTTATGAATGAGCTACTGCCTGCATTTAACTTCTCTTTAGTACCTCCATAATTTATGTAGTTAGCTTTGTACGCACATTCTTTCATGGGTGATGAGTTGATGATTTAGTGCCCGATACTAGGAAATATCACTGGCAATGAATTGCCTATTTATATGGGGTGTGAGGACATTTATTACTTCATCATCTTTGATCAAATTAGGGTAATCTGTATCATGGTATACCTTATGTAATAACTCTATCCTTAATTCTTAATTTTTTAAATCTAAGTAGAGTTGTAAGGTGCTTTCAAATAATTGAGTGTATTGTTTTTTATTGTATTTTTTGGCAGAATATTGTGAAATTTAAGGCAATGCTCAAAATTTTGGCTTTATATCTCTGGCAATTGTTTCTAGTGCTACAAGAGGCCTATAGAGCGATCGCAGAGAGCGTGTCATGTCACTTCTCCACCTATTAGCTCAAGCATTGAGGGGGAAATTATTCTTCGTGCCATACAATGTTGAAAAACAATGGATGTTAGCAGTTATTTTACCATGAAAGGACCAAATATATTAGTTTGATCCCCTCGAACTCCCACCACGTGATGATTTCGTATCACTCATAAGATTGTAAGTATTAATGTTGCCTTATAAAATTAATTGGGTTAAGTTTTATATAATTGTATTGTCTATTAATTCACTTAATCATGATACATTATTCGGGTGCTTAATGACTGGAAGCTTCAAGCAGAAAGCGGTGTAACATTTTGACAAAACGGAACGTTGTATTTTAGACATAAGTGTCCAAGACAATAAAGAAACAAAGAATGTGGTTTTTTTTATTCTATGTTTCATGCAGAATATAATTAATAGTGGTATACAAGTCCTAGCAAATAAAGAATTTTATACACATGGATATATATGAAGTTAGAATAGAGTTGGTACAATTTGTAAATAGGTATGTCATTTTCAGATAGAGATAGTAGATAAATGATTGTGCAAAATAATTGTAGATGGTAGAAATAGTAGATAGGTATGTCATTTTTAAATAGAGATAGTAGATAAATGATTATACAAAATAGTTCAAATGTAAATGATCTTATAAATACCTCTTAATTTCAATATACATTATTTTTTGTATGCAATCAGGGCCTTGTTGTAATGGATAACATAAGACTAGCCATCTTGTGAGAAATTAGAAATTTTGGCAATTTTTTTTTGTACAATACCAATTTTTCACAACGGTTTTAGCGAAAAGCTGTTGTGCAAATTTGGTACATGTACGAACATTCCATGATGGTTTTGATAAATACCGCCGTGAAAGATTGAAGTTTCCACAACGGTTTTCCTTACAACCGTCGTGGAAAATATAATCTTTCACGAAAAACCATCATGGAAGAGCTCCCCTACATGCGCCAAATTGGCGCCCATTCTGAGGTTCCACGATGGTAAAAAAACTGTCATGAAAACTTGATTTTTGTATTACGACTAAGGTTTTCACGACGGTTTTTTAACGATCGTGAAAGATTTTTACGACGGTTTTAAACCATTGTGAAATTCTTAGTTTGTAGTAGTGGTGTATTTTGGGCCGTTCATTTTTTGTTGGACGGTCAAGTTAATTTCGATGGTAAAAGCAATAAATTTGACCTGTATTTGCCTGTTTCCGGTCACGATATGAGTGAAAAACGACATCAAAAAGCGAGGAAAACATTAGCCGCATATTTGACCTGGACATTGATCACCACAACACTCAATTCTACCGTCAACAGCCATGTAATCTAAAAAAAAAAGAAAAGAAAAAGAAAACAAGAAAAAAAAGACATGTTACCTCCCAACAAATGCTCAAATATATCAGATTAATTTCAGCATTAAGTAATTATCCACATCAAACTTCATTTAAGCAATAATATACTTCCATACATATTGATGTTGAAAAATTAAGGAAAAAAATTTAACGTTCAAAACGGCCATGTATTACAAAGGTGGAACAAAAGTTATGTCCTCTTTGGTTGCCAACTTCTTTTTCAACATAAAACCTTCTTATAATGACACATGCACGGACATTAAATTTTTTTTTTTTAAAAGTAAGACAAAATAGAAGTTACTTCCACAACTACTCTAGGTTAACATCCAAGTCCCAAATAAAAGTTTAGATTTACTGGCAATTTTTTAAAAAATCTCATTAACACAAGCGTCTTACTTGATTTTTGTTTAGACATCTTCTTATTCCTATAAACAACCAAAAAGATACAGACTTTGCCAGGTTTGTTATGGCTTTTTTTAAAAAAATTTGTTTTTAACTTATCCAGTCCATAAACTACTTTTTAGTTTATTTGGATGACTACTATCAATTAGCCTTTAGTTTTATGAGCTCTTTTAATAAGAGCCAACTCAAGGATATTTTTAAGAAAAAATGCCTATGAAAGGACCAATGAAACAATTTATTTTAATTGTTAACTTTTTATCAATGCATAAGAATTTTAATCATTCATATTCTTACATTATATTTAGGTTTTATTTATTTCACTTGCGTTTTATGACTTATCTCAAAATTTGATATTTGACATTTGACTTGTATTAAGTTGTTATATATCTCATACATTTATTCTATCAGCAAGAAATATTAACAAAAAAGTTTTATTGTTGTAATGAAATGGAATTGTTTGTTTCAAAAAGGAGAGAAAAATAACTCCCTTTGTGGCATAAAATACATTATCATAAAAATAAAAGCTTTTGAATTATTTAACCAAACTCTTTTTTAAAAGCTGTTCTTGCTTCAAAAATCTCTATTTTACAATTACTCAAATTGTAATAAAAAAAGACATTGCTTGAAAATAAAAGTACAAGCTAGTCCAAATGAGCGTAATTATTCCATACTTTTTGTTTTAGCTAAGAATTGTGCCATACTTTTGAAAGATAATAGAATTATACTTATTTTTTAAATGGTTCCTTAACTTCGCTCTCAATGGCTCTATCCACTTTATGGACAAGATTTTTTACCCATATTATCCAACGCATCAAACGAGCTCTCAAAGAACATCTTTGGTGGTACGAGGACTATACAAAGATGTGAGTCCATGAACGCGACTATCAGAAGAAAAAATATAAATGAGACTAAGACTAACACAATGTGTATCTTGCATTGACTTCATTTGGTCCAACGTTCGGTATGAAGAGACGCAAGACAATTTCAAGACAACACATTCATTCTCACAGGTACCGATGAAGGATGTCATAAGACAATAATACAAGCATACCAGGGAAACCTACACGAGAGACATATACAAGAAGCTCAAAGAGCAATTTCAGTTGCAGAAACTCTGCTCCATACAGGCAGTCAAGAAGTGTAACACCCTGAAATTAACTAAGTGTTATTAGTTTGTAAAATGATGGATTAGTGTCCATAATGAATATTTTAAAACTTAAATTTAACATTTTGTTGAATTTCCCAATTAATGTCATTTTTGAATATTCTAATGATTTTAAATTACCTTTAATCATTTTAAATTGTATTTTTAATTTTTGAAACAAAAACAATCTGACAACTACCGAATGTGTTCCATTTGAAATCAGTGTGCTGCTACACACGGTTTTCATGTAGCTAACTATCTTTTCCCCCCTTTATTTATTTATCTCCTTTCTCTTTTCTCACTCACTCTCGCCACTCTCTCACTCTCTCCCTCGCTCGCTTCTCTTCTCTCTCTGCCTCTCTTCCTCTCTCATTTTCTCCTCAAATTTTTGAATAAAAAATAAGCCCAAGCTTTGGTTTCCCATGGATTGGAAGCTTAGGCGCATGATTGAGCAACCACAAACACGATTTAAAGCTTAATCCAACGTTAGTTTTCAAATTTTCAAGACTTTCTCAATTTTTCAATTTTTCTTGCTTTTTGAAATTTAAGCTTTTCTAAGCTTAGAAAACCATCAATCTAGGTTAGAGAGACTTAGAATAACTAGAATCTAGACTTTGTTTGATCAAAAACAGATTTAAATCACAATTTCTATTTTTCTCCATTTTTCTTCAATTTTGGGATTTTTCAAAATCTTTGTGCAATTGTTGTTTAAATTAGTTCAAAAGTGTTCTATAATATTTTTCTATCAACTATAGATGTTTTCTATGCCTGAGAATTGATAAAAATAGGTTAGAATGAAGATTTGGGCTTAGGAGACTGAGAACCCGTGCTGAAAAATTCTAGAATTTTTTTAGTTTGGCAGGTTGAACTTCGTGTTTAGCAGGCTGGATTTATGAGTTTGGCAGGCCAGATTCATACCACCGGCAGGTCAAACCTGGAAAAGTTAGGCTGACCGAACTTGGTTTTCTGGTAGGCCAAGCTACACAGTTCGGCCGGCCGAACCAAGGCATCCGACGGGCCGATCGACATAGTAAAATTTTGTGATTTTTCACCCATTGTCACCATTTTGAACCCTGATTTAGATTTTAACGATATAATATAATTTTATAAACTCAAATGGCACATTAGGACACCATGAGACAATTTGATGACATAGGATATCTTAAGTTAAATGCTGATGGACTTAGTTATTGTAATTTAAGATAGTTCGTGGATCCGCAGAGTTAACGTGTAGCGGACCGAAATTACGGTGTGGGACACCGGTACGAGTAATGACATAGGACTTCTTCCCCTCTTTCTTGGTAACCTTGTCTTCAAAGGATTTTGATCTCAAAAAAAATTCTACCAAAATGTTTTCAATAAATGACATAACATTTAAATGTTTCAAAAAGGGCCTTTTGGCCATAACATGATTTCTTTCGAAATGATCTTTTACAAAATGATTTTCTTCAAGGTAATTTCTTTTGAAATAATTTCTTTTAAACGAATTACAAGGTACAGTTAGATAAACCTCTTAACGAATTCTTATTAATTGTCAGAGGATGCATGCTTATAAAGAATCGAATAATGAATGTAAATAAGAACACTTGGTAAACGGGTTTTAAATAATAATAGAATATATATATATATATATATATACGGACATGATGCCATATTAGAGATCAGGTTGCGTAGCGCGCAACCTTGGGGGCAAATCCCGAAACCCATCTAGGCCATTTCGGTGGTAATTATCATGGTTTGCCTAGAAAAAGAAAATAAAGGTACTTTCTGGACGAACATTTCAACAAGACCTGCTTAAATAAATTTATTCATTTATTTATTCTTTTATTCAATTAATTAGGTATTTATTTATTTATTTATTCATTTATTTATTGAACTTTGTTGAATTTATTTCTTAAAAAGGTAAATTTTGTATTTAAATTAATTACCTGTTTTTAAACCTTAGTCCTACTGAGCATTCTGCTCACTTTTTATTTGTTTTCAACCCTTTTTCCCCCTCTAGGTGAAGTCCAGCTTAGGACTGACGGGAGTCTACTGTCCAAACTCACAAGCAATAGAGGATCTTAAGTACATTAGTAGCTGTAGTAATTCAAAGCATGTATTATATAAAATTCTATTCTTATGATTGGACTATGAATGTAATAATTTATTGTCGATACTATGTGTGTGCACATATTGTGAGCTGGTGGGACCCAACACATACCCTCCTTGCCTTTTTTAGTGTTTTATTTCATTTTATTTCTATCTTATTTGTTAAACTATTATAAATGTTTATTTAAAAAGGTTTTCAATTATCATGTTTTTCATAATTAATTAAATTCTTAAACTTATATTTTTATTCAAATTTCTTCTTAACTAACTTAATTAACCCATCGCGTCACCTCCCATACCCCTAGGGCATGACAGAATGGTATCAGAGCTCAAGGTTATGAACCTTGAGAATTGTGCACACATAGGTACGGCAGTGAAAAGCCTTTGACAGTCTAATTTTGTCTTTAAGTTGAGAAAGAATGGCACCTAGGCGTCATCCAACTGTGGCTGATGTAAGTTCCTCGATAGAGGAATGTATGATAGAGGCATCATTTGTCACTTTTGACAAATGGCAGTGAGGGTTAGGCTCAAAATTCCCAAAGCAAGTCGCGAGTATGAGTGCCTTGAGGAGCTTAAGCATGTGTTTATCCCAGCTTTCGATGGGAAATGAGGGTCCGTAGGTGGCTGAAAACCCATTAGACTCAATAGCGAAGTATTTGGATATCCTTAGAGCATCAGTAGTGTATCAAGTAGAGTTCGTAACTTATAAGATGACAGGTAGAGCTAACACCTGGTGAAACAAGTGAAGTGTCTAAAGAAAGGCAGGAATATCAGTGGGGAAAGTTCAAGGAATTGTTCCGGGAACGTCATTCTTGCAGGAATGCAGAGACCAAGGAATCGACAGATTCTACTGATTGAATTAGGGCGATGAGATGGTTTAGGAATACGAGGTATAGTTTAATGAGTTAGCCAGTTTGCTCCATTTGCCGTAGCTTTTAGACGTAAAAGGTACGTCAAGTTCCAGGAAAGGCTTAAAGCATTCATTCAACAGCAATAGGTAGATTTGTGACTTCAGAATTCTAGTAGGTTAGAGTTGTTAGCTTTCTTGGTGGGAGCAAATCATGTTCACTACTACAAGAAACGAGCAAGGATATCAAGAGGATCTTAGCGAAGCAATAGGGGAGGTAGTGATCGTCAAGCTTAGGCAAAGAATTGGCATGGTAGCGCAGCAACGGAAGTAGCAGTTCATCTAGCAACGGGCGAAGCAATTCCTGTCATTTCTGCAGCATCTAGGATGCATCGGGAGGAGCTATCTAGTAAGAAATGCTTGACAAGGATCTCAGACCGGAGAGGGTGCAAGCCGTCAACCTCAACCTCAGTCTTCATCTTCACCTTAGCAACTTCTTCAGTTTCAATCTCATTAGTTTTCTTTGCAGCAGTATCGGCCGGTGAACCCAAGACATGGCGGCTCTAGCAGAAGGAAAGGAAGAGGCTCCAGTTTGAATTCACATCGTAACTTTAGGGAGTTTAGATACTCAGACTAGTGATGTGATGGTCGACAGTACAGTTCCAATTCCTTAGTCTCTAGTTTTGTTTTCTTTGATATTGGTGCCATTCGTTCTCTTGTTTTGCATCTATTTGTGCATGCCTTGGGAATAGACATAGAGGGATTTGAAGAATCCTTGGTAATTACCTCACCCTTGGGCCGAGTGTGTGTGTACCATATATTATTATGTATACATATATACCTTGTAAGATAATGATTGAGGACAAGACCCTTGAAAGTAATTTGATTATGATCCCCATGAGTACTTATGATTGACCTTAAGAATGGACGGGTTGTCTTGGAATGTGTAACTATAGTTGTTGCACTAAATAGGTAACCCTAGGGATCGATAGAGGGATGATGATCATTTACCAGGATGGTGATGATCGAGTAATGAGTAACTCGTGAAAAACATGTCTAGATGTGCGAGGGAAATCTAGCATGCTATATATATATATCGATATACATATATATACGTGTTCTCTTGGATCTAGGGAAGGAATCTGATGCCACAGGAAGGAATGTAGCAACATTGGTGGCTAATGAGTTCGAGGATGTCTTCTCCAATGGGTTATCGTGATTAGCGTCGCATCAAGAGGATTAAGTTGGCATCAAGTTATTCCCAAGGTCCATTTTGATTTTCGTAGCACCATACCGTTAGGCGCTAGCAGGAATGAGGGAATTGAGGAAGCAACTTTAGGAACTTATAGGCAAAGAATATATTCAGGACTGCATATGATACATTAGTTTTGTTTGCCAAGAGTCACAATGTTACGCTTAGATTGCGTGTTGGTTGTCGGCAGCTGAATAGGTCACCGTGAAGGACAAATATTCTAGGCCCAAGATCGATGAGTTATTTGACCAGCTAGGAAGTTCTCGATATTCCTCGAGAACTAATTCGTGGTTCAAAAGTACTAGCTACATGTCTAGAAGGTCGAGTTTGAAGCATATCATTTTGAGTAAAGCATCTTAGCAGATTTGTCAAGGTTAAGGCTATAGTACGGTGGGACGACTGAAGATCATAGCCGAGATTTACAGCTTTTTAAGACTTGTTGGGTACTATAGAAAAGTTTGCGAAGGGTTTCCCTAAAGGTAGCAGCCTCATTGACGTAGTTAATCGGGACAAGAGATAGGTTTGAAAGGAACAAGGGATGCAGATGCACTTTCCAATAGTTGAGAGGTCGATTGACTGTCACTTTTGCATTGACTACATCGAATGGTAACAAGTTTTATGAGTTCTACACTGCTATAGTAGGACAAAGGCTTGGATTGTGTTGATGTGGCATGGACGAGTTATGACTTACGGATTGCAGCAGTAAAAACCTCATGAGTAGGACTTCCCCACTCATGGTCTGAAGTTCGCCGTAGTGATTTATGCTTCATGGGATCAAGAGAAGCCATAACTAGAGTGATATTTCAGGTATTCTCAAATCATAGGGGCTCATGGCATTTGTTCACTCAAAGAGATTCGAATTTGAGGCAGCAATGGAAGGTGAAATGTATAGAGGACTAGGATATCTCGCTATAGTATCATCTGGGTAAGGCCATTATGGTTATAGACGTGCTCAGCAGGAGGTTATTAGGGATTCACACAAATCTAGCACTAAAGGATTAGAGAGAGACGTTACTGTGGGCAAATATGGATTGTAGTACCGTGAAGACTACGATTAGGAAATCTGGACACAAATATAGATTGGGGAAATGTCTAAAAACTAGAAGGTTCCTGCATATGGGTCGTAGGATTACGAGAAGCATTTAGTAGTGCCTGTAATCAAGAAAGTGACAAGGACCTTGATGGATGAAGCTCGTAAGTTTTCGTTCGCTAGTCATCTTAGGAGCTTGAAGATATATTGCAGTTTATGGAGGCAGTACTAGTAGGGAGGCATGAAGAAAGATGTTCAAGAATACATGGTCGAGTATGTGGCTTGTCTTTAGGTGGCAGCCAAGCATTAGGAGTCCACTGGTCAGTTTCAGCAGATTCGTATAATCAGGTGGAAATAGGAGCATGTCGCGATGATTTCCTCATTAAGTGGCCGAGGATGGAATTTAGATATGATGTGATCTGGGTCGTCATTGGCAAGTTAACGAAATTGATGCGTTTTATTCCCATTAGGTCCTAGTGTTTGCAACGAGTTCTTAGAGGAGCTTTAGGGAGCTTTGGGGCCTAGACTTGGATTCCAACACAACTTTTGGGCAGTCCAAGCGAGTTATTTGGATTCTTAAGGATGTATTACGTGCGCGTTTTAGATTTTGGTAGAAATTGGAAAAGGTAATTGCATTTAGCGAGGTTACGTGCAGCATCAGTTACCAAGCAAGCATTAGGATAGCACCATTTGAAGTACCATATGGTTGGTTGTGTCGATTGCCGATGATTTGGGCAAGATCAAGAGACGAGACCATTATTGGACCTAGAGAGACCCACGAGAACAGTGAAAAGGGGGCTATTGTGTTATGTAATCGACTGAGAGTAGCTCAAGATAAGCAGAAGAATTATACGATCAGGAAATGCTAATCTTTAGAGCTTGAGGTAAGGGATTTTGTCCTCTTAAAGGTTTTATCGTGCAAGTAAGTTTTGGGTTTTGGTATGAGCAAGGAGCTTGCACTTAGGTATGGTGGGATTATCGAAGTTTCTCCACATGTTGGAATGATCACTTATTGCCTCGATTTTCCTCTTAAACTCTCATCTTCATGTCATATTCCACGTGTAGATGATCTAGAGATGTCTGTTTGAACTAGGCAAAATTGTCTCAATTCACGATCAGGTAAGAGGTATCAGTTTAGAATATCGGTTGAAAGGTGTTAAGTTTGTGACGTCAAGAAATTTCGTTAGTCCATGTGGTGTGACAACACCACAAGGTTGATAAGGCAACCTAGGAATCAGAGTCGACTGAGCGGAAGTTGTGTCCATATTTGTCTTGTTTCTGAACCGATTTGCAAATTTTGAGGGCGAAATTTCTTTTAAGGGTAGAGAGTTGTAACACCCCAAAATTAACTAAGTGTTATTAGTTTGTAAAATGGTGGATTAGTGTGCCATAATAAATATTTTAAAACTTAAATTTAACATTTTGTGGAATTTCCCAATTAATGTCATTTTTGAATATTTTAATGATTTTAAATTACCTTTAATAATTTTAAATTGTATTTTTAATTTTTGAAACAAAAACAATCTGACAAATATCAAACGTGTTCCATTTGAAATCAGTAGGCTGCTACACACAGTTTTGGGCATCTAACTGTCTTTTCTCCCCCTTTATTTATTTATCTCCTCTATCTTTTCTCACTCACTCTCGCCACTCTCTCACTCTCTCCTTTGCTCGCCTCTCTCTTCTCTCTCTGCCTCTCTTCCTCTCTCATTTTCTCCTCAAATTTTTGAATCAAAAATAAGCCCAAGCTTCAGTTTTCCATGGATTGGAAGCTCGGGAGCATGATTGAGCAACCACAAACACGATTTAAAGCTTAATCCAAGGTTAGTTTTCAAATTTCCAAACTTTCCCAATTTTTTAATTTGTCCTACATTTTGAAATTTAAGCTTTTCTAAGCTTAGAAAACCATCAATCTAGGTTAGAGAGACTTAGAATAACTAGAATCTAAACTTTGTTTAATCAAAAATAGATCTAAATCACAATTTTCTATTTTTCTCCATTTTTCTTCAATTTTGGGATTTTTCAAAATCTTTGTGCAATTCTTGTTTAAATTGGTTCAAAAGTGTTCTATAATGTTTTTCTATCAACTATAGATGTTTTCTATGACTGAGAACTGATAAAAATAGGTTAGAATGAAGATTTGGGCTCGGAAGGCCAAGAATCCGTGCTGGAAAATTCTAGAATTTTTCTAGTTCGGCAGGCCTGATTCATGAGTTCGACAGGCCGGATTCATACCACTGGCAAGCCGAACCTGAAAAAGTTCAGCCGACCGGACCTAGTTTTTTGGTAGGCCGAGCTGCATAGTTTAGCCAGTCGAACTAGGGCGTCCAGTAGGCCAACCGATATAATAGAATTTTGTGATTTTTCACCCATTTTCACCATTTTGAACCTTGATTTAGATTTTAACGATATAATATGATTTTATAAACTCAAATGGCACACTAGGGCACCATGAGACAATTTGATGACATAGGATATCTTAAGTTAAATGCTGATGGACTTAGTTATTGTATATTTAAGGTAGTTCGTGGATCTACGGAGCTAACGTATAGCGAATCGAGATTACAGTGTAGGACACCGACACGAGTAATGAGGTAGGACTTCTACCCCTCTTTCTTGGTAACCTTGTCTTCAAAGGATTTTGATCTCAAAAGAAATTCTACTAAAATGTTTTCAATAAATGACATAACGTTTTAAATGTTTCAAAAAGGGCCTTTTGGCCATAACATATGATTTCTTTCGAAATGATCTTTTACAAAATGATTTTCTTCAAGGTAATTTCTTTTGAAATGATTTCTTTTAAACGAATTACAAGGTACGGTTAGATAAACCTCTTAACAAATTCTTATTAATTGTTAGAGGTTGGATGCTTATAAAGAATCAAATAATGAATGTAAATAAGAACACTTGGTAAGTGGGTTTTAAATAATAATAGAAAAAATATATATATATATATATACGGGCATGATGCCACATCAGATTTCGGGTCGTATAGCGCACGACCTTGGGGGCGGGTCCTGAAACCCAACTGGGCCACTTCGATGGTGATTACCACGGTTGCCTAGAAAAACAAAATAAAGGTACTTTCTGGACAAACATTTCAACAAGACTTGCTTAAATAAATTTATTCATTTATTTAAATAAATTTATTCATTTATTTATTATTTTATTCAATTAATTAGGTATTTATTTATTTATTTATTAAACTTTGTTCAATTTATTTCTTAAAAAGGTAAATTTTGTATTTAAATTAATTACCTGTTTTTAAACCTTAGTCCTACTAAACCTTCTACTCGCTTTTTATTTGTTTTCAAACCTTTTTCCCCCTCTCAGTGAAGTCCAACTTAGGACTGACGGGAGTCTACTATCTAGACTCGCGAGCAATATAGGATCTTAAGTAAGTTAGTAGTTGTAGTAATTCAAAGCATGTATTATATAAAATTTTATTTCTTATGATTGGACTGTGAATGTAATAATTTATTGTCGATACTATGTGTGTATACATATTGTGGGTTGGTGGGACCCAACACGTACCCTCCTTGCCTTCTTTAGTGTTTTATTTCATTTCATTTCTATATTATTTGTTAAACTATTATAAATGTTTATTTAAAAAGTTTTTCAAATTATCACTTTTTTCATAATTAATTAAATTCTTAAACTTATATATTTATTCAAATTTCTTCTTAACTAACTTAATTAACCCGTCACGTCACCTCCCGTACCCCCGAGGCATGACAAGAAGTTAGCGATTTCATATATTTCTGCCTGACAAAGTTCCAAGCAAGTAACATTCAATGCAAAATTAAGTGTTAGAACAAAATATTGTGATGAAAACTATCATCACTCAGGATCATTCATATCAAATCACCAAGATTATTAATATGATGCGGAAGCTAACCTGAATCTATAGATTAAATTTGATTCTTGAGTTTGTGGGTAAGATTTTTCAAGTCTAGTACGTAAGTCTTCCTTCAGAGTATGCCTCTGTAATTTCACTGTAGATGGGTAATAGAAAAATAACATACATACTGATTTGAGGACCATAACCTCTTTATATAACTGCTAAACTCTAACAGTTATCTTTAATTACTAATTTAGCGCATCATAAAATCAGTAATTATATTTTAGTGTCTACACAAAGGAGGCTTACACTTAATGATGCATTAATAGCCCAAAACCTAAATTGATCACTTTTAATTAGGCAACCTTATCTGATAGCCTTTAATCGCATTTATTTAATATATTTTCCCATATTTTGGCTTTAGTTCCAAAAATCACCAAAAAAATCTTAAAAAAATAAAAAATGTGTAAATATTGTAAATAAATTGCAAATAAATATAATAATTTTATCTTAACTCCAAATTAGTCAAAACCAGTGGCATTAGAAACTAGACTAAAAATCAAAGATTTTGATATATTATATGCATATTTTGACAATAATTTGCATAACAAAAAAGTCCCTGAATTTCGTCCAAATTTTGGGTCCAAGTCAAACTACATAACTTTCTAGGTCAACTTTGAAAAATCATAACTATTTAACGAAAACTCAAATTTAAGAGATTTAAAAACCATATGAAAGATTAAGATATCTAGTATTTGGAAAAAAATATAATAAAAACACAAACAAAATAACACATAATTGGAAATCACTAGAACATAACTTTAGTCCTCAAAATTTTCAGTTAAAACTAATATAATTGATATTTGGACCTCTTCAAATTTAGAAGTTGCATTTCCTTGTGCAATCAACCTCGAATTCACTAAGTTTTATTACTTAGACAACCTTATACTTGAGATTATATCAGACTTACACTTTTAGACCCGAACAAGTTTTTGATGCTATTGCCAAAGAACAGACAGAAATAAGGACAATATATTAGTATATTATATATATGGCTAGATAACCTGCCTATTTATTGTATATATATTTTTATATTTCGGCACTTTATTTTTCTATACTTTATTTTTCTAATTTTTAAACATCTAACTTTTATATTTCCAACTCTTCTAACTTTCTAAACAATTTTCATCAAATTTACAAAATTTTCAAAGGCCTCCTCAAAATTTTCCACCTTCTGAAAATCTTCATTCTCGAGTTTAAACTTTTGAAGACACTTTGCAATCATTCATACAAGCTCAAAAAGTATTCATTTAGAATCAAGAAGTTCACAATACTTGTACTTCATAAGACATTCATGAAATTAAAGAGTCCATTTCTAAACAAACTTCTTCACTTTGTATTCAAGAAAAAGGCAAATTTTCTGCTCAACCTATACATTATCCATTTGTTAATGAAGTTGCATCTTCTAGTTCACCATCACAACAAGAAATTGTTAAATTTGTCACAACTCTTCGAAGTGGAAAAGCTATTGACAAACCATTCTTTCAAAAGATCAAAAGGTTAATTCAACTTTGAAAAGTGATGATAAAGTTAATAGTGATGAAGTAAATTATGAAAAAGAAAAGGATGTTTCAAAAGAAAAATTTATTCCAAAGGTTGCATTTCCTCAAGCTTTGCTTTCAAAAGAGAAGTTTGATAAAAATGCTAAAATTTTTAAACTTTTTAAACAAGTCAAAATTAGCATTCCACTTTTAGAACCAATCAAACAAGTCCTATCTTATGCTAAATTTTTAAAAGATCTATGTACAATTAAAAGGAAGCACATTTGACTAAGACTGCATTTTTAACTAAGAGTGTTAGTTCCATCATTCAATATGACTCACAACCTAAATTCAAAGATTGAAGTTGTCCCATAATTGCTTACATCATAGAAAACACTCAAATTGAACATACATTACAAGATCTTAGTGCTAGTGCCAACCTTTTGCCTTATTCTGTTTACCAACAGTTAGGTTTAGGTGAACTTAAGCCAACATCTGTCACACTTCAATTAGCTGATCGTTTTGTAAAAATTCCAAGAGAGGTTGTTGAGGATGTGTTAGATCCAATTGATAAATTTTACTATCTAGTAGATTTTATTGTTTTAGATACAAAACTCGTTGTCAATTTTAATATTCAAGTTTTCTTCATTTTAGGTCATCCATGTCTTGCAACTTCCAATGCTTTGATTAATTATGGAGTACTAAGATTATCTTTTGCAAATATCACTTTAGAATTCAACGTGTTTAACATGGCGCAATCTCATTCTAGAAAGTGTGAAGTGAACTTTATGGAGTGTAATGCTTTTAGAACATTTGTTGATCCTTTAGCTGACTTAACGAATACCATTGATTCGAATGTCCCACAAAAAGTTAAAAACCATCCCATGAATGTTTTAACTAACGAAACTCTTGAAACCAAAAATTCAATTTACAAACCTGAATTTGGAAATGAAGTTTTTAAATAAAATTTGAAGATGAATTTATGGGAGAACCTATGAATGAACTTATATATGAACCCATAGATGAAGAAAAGTTTTAGAAAAGAATTTTTGAAGCATTTGGTAGCTTAACTTTTTAAGAATATTATTTTCTAGGAAGGTTCAGGGCAACTATTCTCTTAGTTATCAACCTTGTTGATTCTAATTTTGAAAATAAAATTATAATTATATATTAATACTTGCATTATTATTTTTTTTTGTATTTTTGTATTTCTATGTTTCTGTAACTTTGCTTTGGTGTATTATATCTCTATTTTCTTTATTTTCCCCAAATTTTAGAAAAATAATTTTAAAATTTCATTTAAAGTCTGAGATTATGAAGGATATAATCAAGTTTGATTAGTTAGTACTTTGTATCAACGACCTCATGAAATATATTTTAATAAAATGATTAAAATGAATTTTTTGATTTTTAGAATTTTTTTTTAAATTATAAAAAATACAAAAAAATTAAAAACAAAAAAAATTTAAAATCACAAATATATTTTCCTTTTCTTTGTAAATAAGTGTTGTTATTTTCTCTATTTTTTTAATCACTTAGCCCAATTACTTTTGGCCTTGCCCAAAATAACCTTTCATATGTGTTAGAATAGTTTATTCTGTGCTTAAAAAGTACAGCATTCTTTGTTTATAAAACTACTCACAGTACATCCATGCCCAGAATTCTCTACTCTTTCCCTCTCTAAAATTTTCTTTCACTCTCTAAGTTCTCGAATTCTCTCTGCCTTCTCTTTGGATTTTCAAATTTTTTCCCCAAAGATTTCCATAAAGCCTTCAAAGTTTTTTGATCTTTCAACACTTATCCAGTAAATTTTAAATCTTTTCTTTTTTAATCCCACAAAATCTCCTTCATACTCTCTTAAAATCTCTATGTACTAAAGCACTCAAATCTCTTTCACAACTCTCAATTCACTCTTAAGAATCTTTTTTCCTCTCTCGTCATGGATCCTAAATATGATCACCTGAAGAAATACTTCCCTTCCTTTCTTAGAAAGAAATTAGGCAAAAGTATAAAGCTTGAATCACTTGTCTTTAGGTCCTTCTGATTTTAAACTTTCAACTAATAAAAAAATATATATAGAAGGCCTTATTTGTCCTAGTGATATCATAAATAAAGGTCTCCCTGAAAAGGGTACAAGTCTTCATGCTAGGAAAAGAAGAGCCAGAGATATAACATCTCAGTCTCCTAAGTGTTCTCGTCAAAATTGTAAGCAAGAAGTAAGTCAAAAGGTCTTATGTTTGTAAATAGTGAGGATAAAATACTTTTCTACAAAAGTAGGCTTTCTAAATAAAACTTAAATGATCTTTAAGATTTTCTTTGAGACCATCCTAGTGGTTATGTTCAAGCAGCCATTTGTAAACTTTGGCCTTAGTTTCATGCAGAAATATAACATCTAGGGAATCTAACGTTAAAAGACCCAATTGTTTAGTTCATAGGAGTATTAAAAGGGAAACAGTCACCTAGTTCATCTAGCTTTAAGCACAATCTATAAAGTATTATTAGTTTTTGTGTGTTTTTATTTTCTTTTAAAAAATTAAAAAATTATTTGACATATGAACTTGGATTTAGTGAAAAATCATTAAAATGGCTAAGTAACAAATTTTTCTAAAGATGTATTTTGATGAACATGAGTTTTCTTTCATTCTCAAATAACTTTTCATCAAAAAAATTAAAAAAAAAAAGAAAAAAAAAAGATTTTTGTTTGTGTGATTGTTACAATTGTTGTTTGTTTAATTATCATGTTTGTCTTGTTTGCTTTTAATATTTTATCTTATCTTTCAAATACATTATTTAGTAGATATTTGGTGTGTCGTATACATTTTGGTTTTGTCCCATTTTGTCAAAAGTTGTACAGTTTTGTTTAATTTTTCAAAAGTTGAATAGTTTTTGTCAGGTAAAATTTTCAAAAGTTCTACAGTTGAGTCACATCTATCATATTTGTCCATATTTCTTCATCTGTTTCCACCTGCCCATTTGTCTTTGATCATGCTCAATCATATATTTTATCACATTCGTCGGTAGAGTCTTACTTAGAATGGTGCAAAAATTTTTCAAGTCATAAAAAACATAAAATTCTAAAAAAAAAAAAGAGTCTTAGTTTCTTACAAACCATTATTAAGTTCTTGTCCCAATTGTCTTTAAATTTCAAAAACATCTATGTGTTTTGTGGTTCTAATCCAGGAAAGGGTATTGACTATTTAAGTGCTGCATTCCATTTATGATAAGTTTTGACTAAGAAAAAGATTAACCTAGTATATGGAGGGGGTAGTCTTGGTTTAATGGGAACTGCCACAGCCAGAGCCAACATAAGAGGAGTCCTAGATATTATCCCCCATTTTCTTGTTCAAGATAATCTTTGTGATGAAACCATAGGAACTGATAAAATAGTTAAATATATCCTTGAGCGTTTATAACTTATGATTCATCACTTAGATGCTTTTATTGCTTTACTAGGAGGTCTAGGAACTATAGAAGAAATATTTGTCATAGCTAGTTAGAATCGGTTAGGTATTCTTAATAAACCAATAGGTGTGCTTAATGTTAATGGTTTCTTTGATGGTCTCTTAAGTTTTATAGATAATACTATAGAATAGAACTTTCTTGTAGAGTTAGGAAGAAAGATTTATATCTCTGCAGCTACTGTTGAGGAATTGCTCAAGCAAATGCAAGTCATCACTCCTAAGATAGACATTGCATCTTTAAAGCTTAGCAGGAAGCACAAACAAGATTTGGATCTTTTTCTAAACTCTTTGATCTTTCAGTTTTACCTACAGCAAGTTTATTTATATTTTGTTTATTTTTCTTTAGGCGTTTTTAATAACTGCTCTTGTCTATATGTGTTATTATTCTTTCTACTTAATCTTGTTAAACATTAAGGACAATGTTCAATTTAGGTTAGGGGAGAGGGTTTGTGTCAAAATTTTTCAAATTTATGCCAAAATTTTAAAGTTTGAGTCTTTTTTTTTTTTTTTGTGTTTAAAATGGGACTTATTCTAACATCAAGCGTATAAAAACAAAAAAAAAAACTTAAAAACCAAAAAAATTGAAAAACTAAGTAAAAAAAAAAAATTGTGTGCTATGTGTAAAACAGTTAAGATTTTTATTTAGTGTCAGGATGGTTGAGTGAAGGAGTTAGACTTGAAACACAACTTGATTTGGTCTAAGAATGTAATCTTTCATATATTTTCATTTATGCTTATATTCTCCATGTTATGTGCATGCATGCATGTTTAGGATAGCAAAGTTATGAAAGTTTTAGTATTCTTGAGACATGTCCTAATCATGTTTGTAACATATTTCATTCTGTTGAGTTTGTCAACATCTGCATCTTTAAAAAAACAAAAAATTGAAAAATCTTTAAAAAATTAAAAAAATTAAAAATCTAAAAAAATGTTTTGTAAATATTTGTTTTTTTTTTAAAGTGCCTCATGTCCTATGAAGAAATATGGTTATACCATGACTTGTTATAAGATTCAGATATTATTTAAGTTTATGTTAATTTCTTATTTTATCTTCATATTTAGATTGATTTTTCCCAAAATTTGAGCACTGAATCTTAAACTATGATTTGTTATACTAATTTAGAAACTATTTATGTCAATATAATCTAGTTTATTTTTATAAAATCTTATAATTTGTTTAATTAATTAGGCCATTTTTGTATCGTTTGAGCCTTTCAAGTTAATGACATAATTTTAGACTATCTTTGGATAGTTTCAGTCTTTGAAGTTTACCTATATACATTTTATATCCCTAGTTACCTTGTTGCACTTAATGTTCCATTTTCTTTGTAACCCACAAATTTTTAGCCTAGCATTTTTTATAATTTCATATCCTTTCTTTTTACCTTTCACTCATAAGGCATATGCCCGGTTTTAATGTATTTTAGGTTATGATAATGTTATGGGAGGATGGGAAGCATTATGAAAGTAAATTTGTTTATTCTATATGTTTGTGAATTCAAAAAAAGGGAAAAAATTCAAAATAAAAATAAAAAATGAATGAAAAAAAAAAGTAAAAAAAGAATAAAAAGTGGATGACAAATGAAAGTTTACTTCAAGTCTAGATTTGTTACTTGGGAAATAATTTGAACATTTCAAAGGTCCGAGAATAATGTAAGCATCTTAAGGGTAAATCAAGCTTTAAATTTATCCTTCATCTTACTTTTTTACCCTAGCCTTACATTACAAGCCGCATAAAATCCTAATAGTTCTTAAAGTAGTATTATTCTACAATAGTGGCGAGAGGAATGAAAAACAAACTTGTAAGATTTTGTTAACATAAATTAGCTTATATTAGTGTAAATTTATCTAGTTTGTATGCAATGATTAATTATAAAATTACACAAATACATATGAAAATCCATCTTAAATATGAGACATACTCTTGAAATAAAATATAAACTTGAATAATATTTGCATTTTGTTTTAAGCCAATAGTTAGAAACAACCCCTACGCACTTTTGTAAGGAGTCACAAGCTTTTAAGAGATCAATGATTTGGTCTGTTTTCATGTTTTATCGTTTTAATTGCTCGGGACTAGCAATAAGCTGGTTAGGGGAGACGTTGAGATTGTGAATATGCACATTTCTTAATGCTAAAATCAATCATTTTGCATTCATATTTCTTGTTAAATCCCTTAATTAGAGCATTTGTGTGATAATTAGTATTTTAGTGTGTTTATATAAAAAAAAAATTATTTACAAATATGTTTTTCATGAGTTTTTATGTCTAATAATATGTTTAGTAACTTTTAAAATTATTTTTGTGTTTAATAATTAATTAGTTTGTAAATAATCAAAACTATAAAAATAAAATTGTGTGATTTTAAATTGAGTCTTAGAATAATCTGTAAATACGTTTTTAGTCATTAAATATGTTTTATAATATTACTAGTAATTTATAAAAATATTCCTAAGTCTTAAATAATATATCTATTAAGGTTTGTTAATTTTAGAAGTTTTTATCTATTTTTAGTAATTTTTGTTTGTTTTATTGTAAAATATATTTTTAATTATTGTAAAAATTATGCTTGTAATTCAAAATTCACACCATTCTATGCATTGTAATTCACACCATTTTCTATAATTTAGAGCTAATTCTCTTTTTTTCTCTCTCTTGTTAAGTTAGTTTTCTTCTTAATTCTGGTTTTATGTTTTTCTAAAATACTTATAGTTTCTATATTATAAAATAGTTATGCTTAGTAAAATTATATGTATTTTTACCTTCAATATGTCTTTCTAAATTTACTTTTTGTTAAGGAGAGAAGGAAAAATTCTGACAAAATTAAGGTAAATAGTTTTTTTAATATTTCTATGTCTTCTAAGTTGTTGTAATGTTAAAATTATTATTAAAAAACTTATGATTTTTATGTTAATTTAGTTAAAACTCTTGTAAAATTAAATTTTGATTTATACTAGACATATATACTAACATAGGTGATGCTTAGAACATTTTGATTATTTGTAGATAGAGAATAACATAGTAAATACTTAACTGTAAATTTTGTTAGTAATTTTAGTTAGTTACTTTTGAAATCATACATATTTGTTAAAAATGAGTTTTTGATGCATTATAGACATAAATTAGCACATTAAATGCTTGGCAACCCTTAATTTATTGGAGACAAAAGATGGCATAGAAACATATTTAAGTTAATTGCCAAAATAGAACCTTTAATCCTCAACATTATTAAAATTATTGTTTTTTCTAAATTAAATTTCACTTATTATTGAAGCTCCATCTTCTATTTATTGCGCTTATTGAAATTCCATTTATCATTCCAATTTAAGTCACATTTTTTGTTTTTAAAAAATCACCAAAAAAAATCTAAAAGTGAAAAAAGTAAAAAATGTATAAATAAATTATAAATATTCAACTTTAATATAACACCCGAGCATTTTTACTACATTAAAAATGCAATGACTTAATGATCATGTTAAGATAAAAGTACAGTTTAAGAAAAATACTATATAATAATATGAAAAATTATACAGTATTAGAATAAATCAATGTAAGGAAGTACACTGATAAACATATGCAGTATAAAAATTACACTACTAAAGTAACACAATATAGGAATTAGATTGTTTAAGGTTATGCAATATAGAAATTAGACTGTTTAAGTTGAAGCAGCATAGGAAAAATACTATTTTGAGAATATGGATGAATAAGGAATGCTGTAGCAGTATAGAGAATATACCAACATATTAGAAAAATACTATCAGTATAAATTTAAACCGTACTAAGTTAGATAATATTGGAATTACATTATGTGATAGATGTAAATAAGTATAAGAGGCTGTGGAACCTCATGAACAATACAGAAAAGAACACCAACAGTATAGTAAAAATACTGTCAGTATAAACTTGGACTGTGTAAAAAGATTTGTGGAACCCACCAAGGGGCCACCTTGAGAGTTTTGATTGGGCCACCATATTTGCTACTGTGGCCTAACCATAAAAGGCCAACTTACCACTAATCATAATTAGGGTGATGATTCATCATTTTTATTAAAAAAAAAAAAAATTCGTTCTTACATTCATTGAATTTGAACAATAAGACATCAAGGAAATAAGAGACCAAAATTTTGGGTCTCCACTATGCAAGAAAAAAAAAAGAGAGAGAAACATGAAAAGGAAAGAAAAAAAGAAAGAAAGAAAGAAAGAAAGAAAGGAAGGAAGGAAGGAACAAAAAAAATGTTCCATTTTCTTCTCAAAGAGAAACCCTCCCCTCCTAAGCTATTCTTTCCCAAAATTTAGATGAATTCTAAACCTCCAAGATATGCAAGGAACCAAGAGCAAGTGTTCCTGAGAAGAGTAGGGAGTTTTAAGGTAAAACTCAAAACTTTTCCCTATGGTGTACTAGGGTTTTGTTCAAGTTTTGATGGAATTTGTATGGTGTGGTTGTTGGAAAAATAGTGCGTAGTGGAATTTTAAAATTTTATATCAGAATATTTTTCAAAACATAAGTTTGATACACTATATGCATAAATTAACTAGATCTTACTAACCTCTAAAAGCCAAAGAACTCTCGTAATCCGTGAAGAGAAGTAACGTTCTTGAAAAACCTCAACCAACTAGTCTTTTTTGCTATTCTCTATCCATGATCGGAGTGAGTGTGGGCTCACACGTACAGCTCTTTCACCAAGTGACTCTCCTTCCAACCAATTGAGAGAACCCAAAGCTAGTGTTCGTGATTTGTGAACAAGAGCTCTTAGGGAGTTTCAAAATCTCACTTGCAGAGTATCATTCTTAATTTCTTAATTGATCTAAATAATAGTGAGACTCATTCCCTTTTTATAGAGGTTGGGTCCAAGAGTCAGTCCTTATCAGCCTCAAAATTTGAATTAGAATCAAATTCGGATCAATATCTGACCTAATACGCGTGAAAACGTGTGATCTTTTTATCATGCATAAGCAAGCCGATCTATCTAATTGGTAGGCCAAACTTGCTCCATCGACAGGCCAAACTTGAAGATTGGTATGCCGAACTGTCAATAAAAATTCTCAGCGAATATTTTATTTTCCACCCAAAATTCTATAGGATAAAGTCTTTGTTTTAATTCAAATAACCCAATAGAAAAGTTATCTAATTAAGACAACTTTATCTAGATAATCTCCAAGAAAATAAATGATTTTCTAATATTGCTACAAGTTTATCTTGATTTAATTTATTTAAAATTAAATCAACTGATAAACAAACAAGAATTATCTAATCCCAAAAATTCAACAAGTTTATCTTGAATTAATTTTCTTGCAAAATTAATTCAACCGATAAATAGACATGAATTATTTAATTCTTTAATTTCAACCAATCTAATAAATCTAACATAAGTCACCAATTATGGGAAAAGCACGCCGTATTGTTACAGGATTTTGTAAGCTATCAAAGGGGACATGATGGACTTATACAGTTTAAGCTCCTGATAATTATGAAACCCAATATCCCATATATACATTTTATAATTGTCAACTCTAATGCTACTCATTCTCGAACTATGTAGAATTACAAAGCCCGTGTAGCTAAGTCTCTATGACATATCATAGTGTATTGTATCCCCATAGGATTATCCATAATCGGCTTAAGGACAAGTTTGTCTTACCTTCTCGATTATTTTTATCTTACGTTCCATTATCTCACCATCGAAAAACTTACTATCCAAAGACAGTATACCATTTGGTTATACCTATGTATCCAAATGGTTGAGTGCTATAGTTTTTCAATTATAGGATAATGCATATAAGAGGATATCACTACTCCTAAAGAGGAGCTATAGATTCCATATCTATGAATAATAGGTCTAGGCTATCAAAAGTCATGCCTCCAACGTATAGGCATGTATACCACTGTTAAAATTTGGGTGTCACCCTTTGATACATCAAAAGACACAAGTTAAGACAATGGGCCCACTATTCATCTCAAGAT
Organism: Artocarpus hirsutus; assembly: GCA_946598075.1. NCBI lineage: Eukaryota > Viridiplantae > Streptophyta > Magnoliopsida > Rosales > Moraceae > Artocarpus > Artocarpus hirsutus. The sequence continues at coordinate 5,769 of CAMOHE010049027.1, read as the reverse complement.
TAAGATACAATATAAATGATTATCTAAAGTCAATTAATTTGCCGAGACAAAATTATTAATCCAAATCAATTCACTTTATGTCCCGATCCAACACATTGTCACCTATGATAACGTGCCAATGTTTCCATTCACGGAGTCCACCTTCGATGGTCAAGACTAACCATCTCCCAATAGGGATATAGACAACATAAGAATCTTTAGATGAATAAAGTGTCCAACTTTATTCCCTCGATTGCGGATCTTATGTTTTAGACCGTCACCATACAAATCGTGTCTTCCGCATAATCTGTCCATCATATGCTCAATTCTTAAAGGTTTAGACCAACAGTCTTAGACTATTGTTTGCTTAACATACATTCAACAAATATGAATGTAAAGAGGACAAGATTTGGTATATTAATAATATATAAATTCTTTATTGATAAAAATGTCTCCAAAAACATATTACATTTTTACTCCTTAGGGCATGCACGTCTAACAATCTCCTACTTGCTCTAAGTGAGTAAATATAACAAATCTTACATCCCCATAGCTTCCACATGCATCTCGAAAACTCTCCCAATAAGTTTCTTCGTGAATGGATCAGCTAAATTGTCTTCTTATGCGATTTTGCATACCGTGACATGCCTACACTTGACAAAGTCCTTTATCACCTGATACTTCCGATCAATATGCTTACTCTTCTTGTGAAATCTTGGTTCCTTAGCATTAGTTACCGCCGCATCGTTATGACAATATAGTGATACCGCCTTATCCATACCAGGAACTACCTCAAGATCCTCAAAGAACTTGCGAAGCCACACTGCTTCTTTTGAAGCATCACTAACTGCCACATACTCGACCTCCATCATTGAATCCAAAGTGCAATCTTGCTTCACACTTCTCCAACTAATGGCACTGCCGCCCAGCGTAAACACAAACCCAAAAGTCGATCACCTCGAATCTAGACATGACTGAAAATCTGAGTTCGTATATCCTAGAGGAGTTAAGTCCTCACCCAAATACACAAGGATATACCCTCGAGTCCTTCTCAAGTACTTGAAAATATGCCTAACTGCAACCCAATGGTTCGGTCCTGGATCTGCCTTCAATCGCCTTACAATCCCAACTGCAACACTGTTTGGTTTTGTTGGATTTTATGATTTAAATATGTAGCAGAAAATGAAAAATTAATTCCCAAAAAACCCTCGCAGGATCCATGCAATTCGATTAGATTGATAATAAAGTCATGGAATCTTACCAAGATGACAAAACGTGCAAGATTCTGGAAGGGAGAGAGTGGGTTTACTCCGGTGACACCCTAACTCAAGCTTTTAGTAATCGGACTTAAATTCAGACATTGTTACTTAGAGCAACGTCTCTGTAGGTATCTACACAAACAGACTTTCTCAAAAACGAATTGGTGTGTTAGCACCCTCTTTTTACGTTAAATAACTCTCTCTAATTTTTAGGGTTTTAATGTATTTTTTCTTTTAGAATGAAAGAACGCCTTTTCTCCTCTTAATACGACTAGACACCCTAAAATAGACATATATATTTTGACTTCGAGATAGAGTCAGATTTTAACTAGGGTAAATTGTAATTCGAATATGATTTAGAGAATCTAGATGATGTCTGTAATTCGAATATGATTTAGAAAATCTAGATAATATCAGTAATTCAAATTTGATTCAGATAATCTAGATAATATCAGATTCAATCAACCTAGACATATCTATTACATCGAATCTAGACATTATCAGGTTCATCGAACCTAGACACAGTTAACCCAAAATTCGTTCTTGGTTTGTTCTAAGTGTATGACCCTGTAGATTCACATAACGTTGGTAGTGGGCTTGAAATGCTGTTTCTGGCCCACAAATCATAAGTGGCCTCTAGCAAGACAGTATGATTACCCAAGTTATGCGAATGTCAATAATCCAACATAACCTAATCCACAATAAGTATTGAAGTCCTTTTGTCTCTAGATACATTGATTGAACATAAGGCATGGTTTATGTCATCCTTATACTATTCAATCATATTATTTCTCGATCTTAAGTAGACTGATATTGATAACCCTTATCAATTCATTCTAGTATGGCCATACATTTTTCTTCAGTCTAACTTATCGAGGGGCCCACAGATATCTTTCTCATAATAAATGAGGGAAAAATTCCTTCTTAATCACTCATATTCCTCACATGATTCACTCTATATCCAACAACAATCTATTCCATCATCCTGTTAAAGATAATGTTAGATTGTCTCAAAATATAGAACTTGTCATGTAGGAAACGATGGTGATTTCAGGTCAGAGGACTAGGATAATACTATTGTGGTGAGAATCGCTTATGATAATTATCCATGCAGTATTCTCATAGTAGGTCAATCCAATACATCATTTTTTAAATATGTATCTATGAGTTGACTTAGTATCTCATACACATGATTAGTAAAACATAATCATCAGTCAAACTTCATACTAGTCTTCATTCATCATTATCCCAATAATAATGACCGACATGGGATAATTTAGAATATAATTCAATTTTCACCTAAGAGTTTTACTATCAAGTCACATACTTGATGACCTTAGGTGGAATTAACTATTCATAGAATTAGAATAAAAAAAACAATAATAAAAATGCCTCTTTATTAATAAAATGCAAAAGTAATGAAATCAATATGTAGTCATTACATAATTGGCCTAGTGCACATCACTAACAAAAAGCATGTTGTATCATTACAGGATTTACTAGGGGCTAGCTAAGGGTACTTGATGGACCTATATAGTTTAAGCTCCAATAATTATAAACTATAATATCTGAGATACACATTTTATAATTATCAATTCTAATGCTATGCCACTAAAAGTTTAGAGTTGTACTCCCAAACTATATAAAATCACAAAGCCCAAATTAGCTAAGTGTCCATGACATATCATGATGCGTCGTATCCCTATAGGATATTCATAATTGGCATAAGGATAAATTTTGTCTTACCTTCCTGCTTATTTTTATCTTACGTTCCATTATCTCACCATTGGAAAACATACTATCCCAATATAGTATGCCAATTGGTTGCACCTATGTATTCTAATAGTTAAGCGCTCTAGTTTTCTAACTACTAGATAATGCATATAAGAGGATATCATTGACTCCACCAATGGAGCTATAGATTCCATATCTATAAATAATAAGTTTATGCTATCAAGAGTCATGTCTCCAATGTTTCGGTATGCATACCATGATAAAATCAAGATGTCACCCTTTGGTACATTAAAAGATATAAGTCAAGACAACAAGCCCATTAGTCATTTCAAGATTAAAACACAACACATATGGTTGTCTAAAGTGAATTGGTTTGACCAAACAGAGTTATTAATCAAAATCAATTCCACTTTATGTCCCAATCCAATGCATCATCATCTATGACAATGTATCAATGCTCCTATTCACAAAGACCAACTCTAATGGTTAAGACAAACAATCTCCTATTAAGGATACAAACAACATAACAATTTTTGCATGAATAAAGCGCCCGACTTTATTCCCTTGATTACAGATTTTATGATTTAGACCGTAGAATCATGTATTCCAAATAATCTATCAAACATACTTCTGATTCTTAAAGGTTTACACCAACAGTCTCAAACTTTTGTTTGCTTAGCATACATTCAATAAATATGAATGTAAAGGGGGCAACATTTAGTATATGAATAAAAAATAAAATCTTTGTTGATAAAATGTCTCTAAAAACATATTATAACATTTTTTTCCTTAGGGCATACATGTCTAACAATCTCCCACTTGTACTAAGTGAGTAAATATGACATATCTTGCATCCCCATAGCTTCCACATGCCTTTCAAAAACTATCGTAGTTATGTCTTTTTGAATAGATTAGCTAAATTGTCCTCAGATGCGATTTTGCATATAGCAACATGCTCGCCCTCAACAAAGTCCTTTATCACATGATACTTCTGATGAATATGATTACTCTTCTAATGAAATCTTGGTTTCTTAGCATTAACTATTGCTATAGTGTTATCACAATACAATGATATCGCCTTATTTGTACCAAGAACTACCTCAAGATCCCCAAGAAACTTATAGAGCCTCACTACTTCATTCGAAGCATCACTACCTGCCACATACTTAGCCTCCATCATTGAATCTGAAGTGCAATCTTGCTTGACACTTTTCCAAACAATGGCATCGCTGCCCAAATAAACACAAAACCAGAAGTTAATCTCCTCTAATCTGGATAGGATTGAAAATCCAAATCAATATATCCTAAAGGTATTAAATCCTTAGCCAAATATACAAGCATGTACCCTCGAGTCCTTTTCAGGTACTTGGAAATATGCTTGACCATAACTTAGTGGTTTGGTCCTAGATTCGAATGAAATCGACATATTATCCTGACCGTATAACTAATATACAGTCGTGTGCAAATCATGGCTTACATGAGACTATCCACTGCCGAGCATGAGGCACCTTCTTCATATATTCTCTTCCTTCATCAGACTTTGGTGAGTCTTTCTTAGAATAAGTAATTCTAGACCTAGATAGTTGCCCACCTTTCTTAGAATCCTATATTGCAAACCACTTAAGAATTTTGTCTATGTACCTAGCTTAGGACAAAACCATCATTTTGTTTTTCCTATCCCAAAATATCTAGATACCGAGAACGTAATTGGCATCACCCAAGTCTTTCATGTCAAATTGCTTAGTCAACCATAATTTGTCCAATGACAATGCCCCAACGTCATTGCCAATTAATAGAATGTCATCTACATAGAGTAGTAGAAAAGCCACCTTCCCATCCTTAATGTGTTTGTAAACACATGATTCATCCATATTTTGTTCGAACCCATAAGTCTTGATCATATGATCAAATCTTATGTTACAAGAATGGGAAGCTTGCTTAAGTCCATTAATTGACTTTAACAGCTTACAAACCTTACCCTCCTGACCCTTAGCCTTGAACCTGTCTGACTATACCATATATATGGACTCATCAAGATAGCCAATTAGAAAGGCCGTCTTGACATCCATCTGTCAAATCTCGTAGTCAAGAGTAGCAGCTATGGACAAGAGAATATGAATGGACTTAAGCATAGTTGCAGGCGAAAAGTTTTCCTAGCAATTGATTCCTTCCTTTTACATGTATCCCTTAGCTACCAGTCCAATCTTATAGGTTTCGACCGCTCATTTCTTTCTCTTATAGATCTACTTACACCCTATGGGTTTTACCCCTTCAGGAAGATCTACAAGTTCACAAATTCGATGAGTCTCCGTAGACTTTATCTCAGTGTTCATGGCTTCTATCTAGAGTTTTGAATCAACATCTTCTATAGCCTATTTGTAAGTGCAATGATCCTTGTCATGTTCAACCGATTCAGCCAAAAAGGCCTCACCATTGAACATATATCTCTCAGGTTGATGTCTGATCCTCCAACTACGCTGTAACCCCTTAGGTTATTGTTTGGTTGGTTATCTACACCAATTGGAACAGTTTCATTCAAACCCCTAGAGTGATCAAATCACTTGCCAACTCCTCAAGTATCACTTTTCTTCAAGGCTTAAAATCGTCCATGTGACTTTTCTTAAGGAAAGTTGCATTTGTTGAAACGACAACTTTATTTTCTTTTGGGTTATAAAATCTTTATGTTCCTTTAGGTTATAGAATAACCCCCTTTAGTCCCTTTTGGATATCCTACTAAGACAAACTTCTAAATGTGCTTCCAGCTTATTCACTTCCTTATACAGGACATGAGTGGGAC